>JADKLZ010001913.1:28631161-28644465 GCA_021533235.1 Biomphalaria straminea
ACTGTCTCTCTCTCTCTCACATACACTCTCCTCCCTCTATCCCTCTCTCTGTCTCTCTCTATCTCTGAATATATCACTTTTTTCACTCTGTCTTTTTTTCTTTCTTACTCTTTTCGCTCTTCATCACTCTCCTCACTCTGTCTCTCTCCTCTTACTATATCCACTTTCTCTATCTCTCACTCTCTTGTCTTTTTCATTATTTATCTCTGTCTTTCTCTTCGACTTTCTCCTTATAATTTCCTTGTCACTTATCACATTGTGTGTCCGGATACCCCTTTAAAACAATGAAAAAATACAGAATGCGTTTTCATTGAAATTATCATCCATCACATCTCCTTCACAATATTCTGCATATCTTCATTGTGTCGACATAGAACAAAATCTAGAATTTTTTTTTTAATTTCATTTAATTATGCACATTATATGCACGAGGATAAAAACTGTTTGTAAAACAATAAAAACAGAAATAACTTTAAGTTTGCATTGCATATTTTTATTACCTATTAGGGGTGTCTTCTGATTTAAGAAAATCAGTTAACTCTTTATCTCCGTAATTATTTTGTCTCAGTTGTAATTCACTCCCCTGTTATTATTCAGTTTCAATAACGTTTCCGTCTGTTATCAGAAAATGTTTTATAAGGAGCAGAATTAGAAGAAAATGCATGCTCTTTTTTATATAACACAAAGTCAAGTTTCTAAAATGAAAAAAAAAAAAATTAATGAGGTCATATCAACAAAGGTATCGTCAATTAGAAGAGAAAGAGTTAACAATAACCTTTTTTTTATATAAATACATGTACCTTTTTAGACTCAAGCACCTTTATTTATATAGCTTTCAAAAAGACATCACAGAACGTCCTCTCGTATATCCCACCCTCGGCCATGATCACGAGATTGAAGTGTACTGAGCATTCTAGAATCAGAAATGTTGAAAGTCGAGCTAAACAAAAACAATAAGCATGTTTTCAATCGCATAAAACTTTATTCTTGTTAGTCTATCGGAAAAGGGGGGGGGGGAGGCAACCTTTTGGTTCCATTGTTCTATTTTTGATTCTTTCATATACTTTTCAGTCCTTTATTTTTCATTTAAAGTATGATCATTTGTACGTATTAGGTTAGGGGAACACATTTGTGTATAGTAAAAGAAGGGATTTAATTGGAAAAAAAAGCCTAAACTGTTACGTCTGTCTTTGTTAACATTTTAGTTTGCCTTTAGAATTTTAATTTATCGTTTCCGTATGACCTATATACTACATATAATTTGGGAACACTATTTGCAGTTTTAAATTAAATCAGCTTTAGCAACCTTTCAAAATTTGCTTTGCTTTCAACAAATCTACAATGTAAAGAGACAATGAGTTAAATTCGTGACCTCTTCATGTATTTCCATCATATTCACGAATGTAACTGCTTGCTCGCATCAGTATCTGACAGACACAGCCAAGATTACAGTTCCAGTAACTCTAGCAGTCAGTGACGGCTTTATTTCAGTTAACTTTATTTAATTGATGATTTTCTAGACATGAGTTTGCTTCCACAAATGCCATCTGACCATCTGGATTTTACCAAGAGTGACTAAAGGCCAATAAGGTCTCTAAAAGTTGATATTGTCTTCATTGTTTCTAAAAACAAAAAGCTTAAATAGGTAACACAAAAATTGTCAAAGCGTAACGAAAAAAAAAATCACTTCAACACACTGAGAAAATATAATTACACTAAACCAACGTGTTATGTTTGTTTGTTTTGGTCTGATTAGTTTTATAAACATCTCGGTCAATTTTGGCCTCGTAATAGGCAGTGAATTAAATTCCCTGAATTTTTTTTTTCCCTAAAAAATTGGTAATCATTTTTTGATTCATCTTTTCCGGGGTCAAATGCACCACTTGTAATTGTGCAGTGCGCCACTTTTGGCTCATGCAGCATAGGTTGGCCACTCCTGGTCTAGACCTATTAAAATTTTTTTACAATTATTTTTTACTCGATTCAAAATAGTTGATGAAATGTCACTCAATATAAGTATTTTTACAAAGCTTATATCAACTCAATCTGCGTGTCTTCTGTCCGTCTGGTAAAAAAGTTTGTAGACGTTATTTCTCCAGCATTCATTCTCCCTTGAAGCTGAAATAAAGGTCAATTATTTCTTGTACCTGAAAAAGAATAATCAATTAAAAAATTCACAAATTAGTTATATCACAACTCTTCTATTATTTATATTTCTAACTCGCTAGAAACTACCTTAGGTTTTGATACGTCTAGGTGTCACTGGTTCAGCTGTGATTTGTGAAATAAACAAATAACACTTGGTAAATCTAACACAGAAACTTTTAATCATCACTACTATCTCACAACAAGCTGGACTCTCTCTGACAACTAACACACTTCCGGTCATTAGCGCATATATAAAAATAGATTATATATTCAAACACACATTCATCCGTGACAAGTTAACTAAAAGTAAAAAGTAAAGTTCCCTTTTCAGACCTTGTGGTCTATAGGGCAGATGAAGTAAAGGTCATCTGATTCTGTGGCCTACGGTTAACGAGGGTGTCATGTGGCCAGCACAACGACCAACCGCCTTTAATTTCCCTAACTAATGTCAGGTATCCATTAGAGCTGGGTGGACTCAGAGGCGCCCGAAGATCCCGAAATAAAAATCCCAGTCTTCACCAGGATTCGAACCCGGGACCCCCAGTTCAGAAGCCAAGCGCTTTACCGCTCAGCCACCACGCCTCCTGACAAGTTAACTACTGGTAATTAATTATTTTTTTGGCCTCTCAAACAGAAGAGAGAAACTGTACTTAACAGATGCGGTGGTATAAGTTCAACTAGTGGAACAACTTTGCATTTAACTCTTTCTCTCCTAACTGACGACACCAACGTTGATTCCACCGGAATGTGGTAAATAATTACGGAGAGTAAGAGTTAAAAATGCGATCAGAAAGCGTACAGAAACCTTCCTCCAGCTTCTTCTTCTTTCTTTTACGTCTACAAATGAGAGCCAGAGCAAGCTAGAGCATAAAAGCGTACAGTAGACTCCTTCCCTTGACTGTTACCATTCAACATTAAGCTGACTGAAAAAAAAACAACAACACTACTAACACATTGGGTTTAGTTGTGGAATCCACACATTCATCCTAGTAAACAATGAACACATGGTGGCTGATTGGTAGAGCGCTTGGTTACCGAACCGCAGGGTCTAGGGTTCGAATCCTGGTAAGATTGGAATTTTAATTTCGGGATCTTAAAGGCGTCCTCTGATTACATCCAGCTCAAATGAATACCCGACTTTAGATGGGTTAAAGAAAAAGCAATAGGTCGTTATGCTGGCAACATACCTCTCTCGTTAACCGTGGGCCATAACGATTACAATGAGGAGCGGTTCAGCCGATGGGCATCAGTACATGTACAATGAAATGACCTTGACAAACAAACTGAATAGTTTTAATTTCCTCATCCGCAAAGAGCAATCTACAATATTCCAACTAAGAACAGGACACATACCTCTGTTAATAACAGCTATCATCTTAACAAATTAATTTCATCACAAACTCCCCCATTGTAGACACTGCGCCCACCCTTATGAAACCGTAACCCGCATCCTCTTTGAATGTCCCCTTCCTTATCCACCTTACTTCCACTACAGCCCAACATAACCAACATCCTGTACGGCAGTGCTGAACAGCTGAAGAGAACAGCACTCTATTTTTCCTTGGTACAGTCTGCAAAAGAGCTGACAGCTCAGCAGCAAAAAGCTGGAAGAAGAAGAAACCGTGGACCTTTGAATCACATGACCTTTACATCATCTGCCGTTTAGATCGTAGGGTCTGAAAGAGGAACTTTACTTTTTTCTAAACAATTAACACATCCCCAACCCAAGTAATCAGTAATCGTGGCGTAGCTACGATGTTGGTTGGGGGGGGGGGGGGGTGCTCCACATTTGAAAATCTCATTGGACTCCCACTTGAAAGGGGCCCCCAAATGTGTGTCCGAAATTTGTTTTTTGATTAAATATTACGCCTTTACCTCATGTCATGATGTTGAATCATCTAATGTCAAAATGCAGGGGCCCTTTAAAGAGGTCAAGCCCCCAGGCCCCCAGATCCCTAGCTATGCCACTAAGAATTATCAATTCTAAAAACAATTCCAGCTATGAATTTTGATGAAAGTATTAAAAGTTGATACACTGAAAACTTAGTAAGTCAAGTTTTGTATTCTTTCTTAACCTTCTGAACAAGTAGTAGTCTCTATATATCCATGCCTACATTTGACGCGGTAAACGTCACTATTGGTGTGCAGCGTCTTCTCGTCAGGGGCGGACTGGGTGACAAAATCGGCCCGGGCATTTTTATACATTGAGGCCCACTAAGTGTACATTATGATGAGCGTCATACCAGTCCTCAAAATCATAATGTTAGGTTTGATAATCTATACTTGTATAGATATCTGTACGCATGCATACAGGGAACTTTATATCCTTATAAGAAATATAGGCCTTATGTTGCATTTTTAGCCCTAAAATGTGTAGCACTGTCTATTACATTAATTCTGAAAATGTGTTACATTAAATTAGTCTTAGATTGTAGTGTTGATTCTGTAAAATATTTTTTAACATGACCCTTAAAAGGTGGGGGGGGGGGGCTTTTATAAGAAAATATTATAAGACCTTTAGCGATCTAATACGTGCGATGGTCGCATCCTTACGGCCCTTTCGTTGGCCCTACCGGCCCATATGGGTACTAGCCCACCGGGCATTTGCCCGAGTGCCCATATAGCCAGTCCGCCCCTGCTTCTCGTGTCTAAGAATTTAACGACTTCGTTACACGTTTTGGGTTTGGTTTTTAGCTTCTTGACTTAAACTTCCATGCATCCTCACTCTACTCACGTGCACACATTCAGTTATTCTATTATTAGACTAAACCAGATAAAGAAGTGAGTACATTGTTTTATAGGTTAAAGTTCAATGACCTTTGTTTCCCCCCCCCCTTTCTTTATTTTCCATGTTGTCTAAAATTTTAATCCTGACAAGAGCTTGCTCTGTGTAAACTGTTCGCGTTGGGTCAGCTTGACTTTAGAACCAGGATACTAGAGATTTTTGTTCTCGTCTATTTCCTTGTTTTCTTTCTTTCAACAAGATCTTGGCCGCTGATCTTGAGGCTCTTTAGGCAATGGGAACATAAAGAGATGATCTTTTCACCAGCTCCGTACAGGGGTGTAGGTGGGAGGGAGGAAGGGGAGAATTAGAAAATCCCTTTCAGGCCCCCACTTGAGGGTCCCTCAAAAGAATGTTTTGTACATTAAAAATTAAATAGTACGCAAAATGCACGGTCCTCCGAAGAGGTTAAGTTCCCGGGCCCCTCAAAAGATGGAAAATTCCTAGCCCCGACCGTGGCTACGTAGTGCCTACAGGGTCTTAGTCATGCCCCTGAAACATTTCCCTTGGTCTTCCTTACATAGGGTTGTTAACCTTTTGATACTTGAGAACTTTTGCAATCCACACATTCTGATTGTGCACAAACACTGACACACATACGCACACAATGCTTAGCGCAGCCCCCCCCCCTCAGCATTGTAAGGAGAGCACATTGAAGTACTTCTGCACTCAGCGCAATTCGATAACCCAATTATCTTTTGCATTAATCATCTCTTCATTTCAAGTGAGTACTTGATCCTAACTCATACTCGTGCTTGGCAACGCTGAATCCATAGATAGAAACACGCAGTTTAACTTCTCATTGAAACGGATGCTTTAGAGTGCTGACCGTTGTTTTTTTTTTTAAATATCACTTTTTTGTTCTTTTTTTTTAACTGGAACCTTTAGTACCGTTTACTAAAAATTACAATGCAGACAAAAATTTATGTTTTCAAAAATATATCTCTTCAGTTAAAAAAAACGTTCAATGTAGATCTGAATCATTGTTGTTAAAGTCTTGAAGTGGAACTGACAAAACTGTAATAGTAACGTAATGATGTATAAAGAAACAAATTGACATCTCATAGATTTTTATTGGTAAGATGGAATATAATGTTTTTCTGAACCTAACGAAACTATTTCGTTGTATCTTCCGAATATACGTATATATAAGGATATTTATGTAAAATATGTACAGTTAACAGATAAATGTTTTTTTAATATATTGTTATAAACCCGTTATGCACATCTCCATGACGGTTGACGCAGAAGGTGCTGACTATTAGTGACTAGACTAGGAACCGATATAAAGATGCTGTGCTCAAGGCAGATGTTCTACATGCATTTGATGCCCTTGTGTAAATAAAATACCTATACCTCGTTAGGTTGCCTCCCTTCAGTTATTATGATATCTTTGATTCAGTTATATCAACTTTCAAATATAATATCGTAGACTACATAACAGTGACAGTTTCACCAAAGATGCTTGCGCTCCATCATGGACATACGATGGCAAGACCGCACTACAAACAGCGATGTCCTTGCGAACGCCGGTATGGACAGTATAGAGGGACTTCTTATGATCCGATAGCTACGCTGGGCAGGGCACATATCCCGTATGGGAGACGAACGTATGCCAAAGGCAGTCTTTTTTGGTGAGCTAAAAGGTGGTCGACTTAACATAAGCGCCACACGGAAACGCTTCAAAGACCAGCTTAGGCGTCAACTTTTCTTGGCTGACATAGAAGAGAGCACCTGGCTGCATGCGGCGTCGGAACGAGACAGCTGGAGGTCACTCACGAAGGCCGCGGGATACACATTTGAGACCAAAAGAAAATCTGCCGTGAGGGGCAAACGCAGACGACGAAAAGAAACTCTAAACCGACCACCTACGGACAATGGTTTTGCTTGCCCTGGATGTGGCAAAATATGTAGGTCACATCTGGGACTGCACAGCCACGGGAAACATTGTATTCCTCACTAATCTTCGGATTCGAAGACAAGCCTATTATAAGAAGTTACGCTTTAGATATTTAGATAATCATAAAACGGTTTTACATGTTACTAATGGTAAGAACGTTTCCTTGCCTTTCAATGTAAAATTTGTAATCAAAATACAAGCATTCGTTGACATGTTTGTCAATTTATTTTTTAAGAGTTCTATTTTGGATTGCTTTTTTAACCTTTTTTTCCCTATTGTTAAATTTTTTAAAGTTATTTTTAGAGCTCTATTTTTTTAGTTACTGTACAGGGTTCTTCTTAAATTCTTATAGATATTGTAAATTTAAGCACTCAGTTAAACGATCAGAGTTAATTCCTTTTTTTTCCATCTTTGTTTTATTTCAGAATGAGAATAGACTTACTAAACTATTACATTGACCCCATCAGAGACCAACTTCAAGATTAAATCGCAACTTTCAGAAATGACTAGGGAAATTGACAACTTCAGTAGGTCCACCACATAAATACGACCTTCAACATTGCGTAAAATAAAGTAAGTCAAAAAGGAAGGGGATGATTATCAATCTCTCTGACTGCACTTTAATATCTAATATACGCACTAAAAAGAAACTGTTTCTAAGAATTAAAAGATACATATCTCAGTTTGAGGAAGTAACACTGCCGAGAAGCTTTAGTCTCAAAGTAGCTTTCAAGAGCACCATCTCAAAAATGTTCATAGTCAGTTGACCTACACTGCTATGTGGCCCAGAGAAAAGCGAAGCAATTCGCTAAGTTCATCTATCTTATAAGTGAATAGAAATTCAAGTGGATTGTTTTGTTTCTTACTTTAAATTTAGCGACATTCTTGTTTTTTTAATTTGAAGAAAAAAATTTTTTTTGATTTATAAATAAAACATATTTTCATTTTTTTTTCTTCTCAGGAATATTCGGATTAATCCTTGGCCATGACTTGAAATTAAAGATGAAGTAAATAGTACATCCTTTCAATTTTGATTGCTTATATAATTGGCTGATACGTAAAAAATAGACGATCTTTAACTTCTTGTGAATCATCTATAAAATTCCTCCACAAATACTAAACAACTCTGATGATGTGGGTGCAGTCTCTATTCAAAATTGGTCAACAATGTTTGGATACTTCGACGGAAACTAAAATTGTTTCACTAAGTGCCAAAAACGTAATCAGTTATGTATTGTCAAGATGTAGATTGTTTTTCATTAATTAAAATTGGTCTCCTCAAACAAATTTTTGTTTGATAAAATCTCGGGAGAAACTTTTTAACAATTGGCATAATCTAATACAGATAATCATTTGTTAAACTTTACCCTTTTAAAAACTATGACCAACGTATTATAAAATGAACGAAACAAATGTGATTATTATAGTTGCGGTCATCGCAGGGGGTCTATTCGTCATTGTCATTGTTGGCCTGACCATCTTTCTCCTCGTCCAACGTCGACGCAAGAGGTCACAACTCACCAATGCTCCAAAGACAACTGCCAACGGAAAGTCAGGTCTGAGCTCAAGCCTCTATGGCACGTCTAGAATAAACGACGATGATTCCGAGGCTTCATTCGGAAGACACAATACAACACACGACTCTGATGAAGCCTCTGGGTTTGAGAACATTGACGTTGACACGCATGCAGCAACAATACCTAACAACCGAAAATCATCTAATTTGGTTAAAGTTTTACCGAAAATTTCAGCCAAACCAGTCAGAGTGTCTGTTATAAACCATGACAACAGATCAGAGAGTTTTCAACCAAGCTTCCATCATTACGATACACCTGGAGCCAATATTCATAATGAACTTCATACAAACAGATTCTCTCAGACTAAAACAGCTCTTGAAAACATTTACCAAAAATTGCCAGCTATTTCTTCACAAATAGCCAAATCTTGTAGCGATTCAAGCATCGACCAGCTAACGGTAGCTAGAACTGTCAAATCTCTACCTGCTGTTCCCAAGAAACCGATCAGCGCGCCAATGTTAAACCACACTACAGAAGCAAGGAACCGAAACCTGCCAAAACCAGCAATCATAGCCAAACCATTTTACTTGAAAACAATAAATACATCAACTGCATTTAATTCTAAAACGAGTGACTTTCTACAACCTCGAGAAAATATTCACCAATTTGCACCGGTCCTTCCTCCCAAACCTTCTTTCATTCCAACTCCCAGCAAACCAGCCACATCCGGTAATTCTGAAAGACAAGCTAAATATACCCACGTAGAACTGAAGAGCGACCCGCCAGTTTCAGCCAGGCCAAGCTCAAAATTTGCCCCCGGCCCACACCTGAGAGGTAAAGACAACCAGGGATTTGTCAGTGACGACTCCGGGTACACCACTGTGGACTCGACTGTCCACTCGGTGGACAGCTCTCTCTACTTAAGTCGCAAGTTAAAACAAAACTGGGAGAAATCTTCGGACATGCGACGCATTCATGTGGCCGACTCCAACAGAACTGAGCCTTACGCTGTGATAGAAATATTCGACCAAAAAGTACAAAACAAAATAGCACCGGTGCCGCGACCACCTGTTGGTCCGAGTCAGCTGACCGTTGCGAACTTTCTTTTGAATTTAAACCGCCAAAATGTCTCCACGAACGATTCTTCCATTCCTCCTGAACGCTTTTACTTTGAGCTGGAGAAGCAATACGAAGCTACAGATTCCGCGAAAGTTGATGCGGATTTGTACAATTCTAGACCCAGATCAACCGCTGATGTTCAATATCTTGGTGAACTCAAAGAGACGGATGTATGATTTATAAGATCTGTTCAGTTCTTTGGAGCTGTGTACGATGCGTGTGGAATAAATGTTTTGTGTAGACCTAAGCAGTTCTGTATGATTGATATGGATGGTTACATTGTGTTGACATGTTGCGTACGATGGTATGTCATTTTATTTGTACTTTTATAGTACTATGGAGTTCTGTATACTAGAATAAACATTTGTTGTAGAGTGTAAACGAATAGAATAATTTGTGATCCTTGTGCAAATGTTTGTACGTCTAGATCTATTGAACGATAAAAGATGGTATGTAATGCACAAATGTAAAAAGCATTTTTAACAACTGAGTATAACAACTGAGTCTGTCCCAAATTCATTGCTGGAAAAAGTTGAAAATTTACACAACTATTCAAAACTATCAGTCGTCCCTAACCCTAACACGAATCACTAAAAAATAGTAATCATTTAATTATTGGTAATAAATTGTTTAGATTGGAATCAAAGAAAAATGTGTTACTTATTAATATATGTATGGAATTATTACCCTTATTACTTTTTGTAGACGTTATTTGTCCCCCTTCCCTTTGTCGGATCAAATCATAATTTCCAATAATTATCCATAGTCGATGGATATCTATGAAAAAAAATACCAATTAGTTAATCGATTTTGTGTTAATAAATTTTGTTATATATCGAAAAAGGGATCATATTCATGCAATATTGAGAAATATGCCAATGGGAAGCGTGGTCGAGAGGCTAAGTGCGGATTGAGCTTGGCTTGCTTGACTACCTAGAAGGGGGCTCGAGGTTCGACACCCAACTCGGGAAGAGTTGTGTTTACTGAGCGCCCAAATTGCACCAGCTCCTAGATACCCCCCTCCCCCCACTGGTCCACAAATGAGATTGGACCAAAGCGCTCTGAGCTGCTATAAGCATGAAAGTAGCGCTATATAAAAGCTATAATAATATTTGCTGTTCTTTTGTTTTGTGTTATTATTTAAGTTTTTTTTTTTTTTATTTTACTTGTGGCTATATGTGGCTATACAATCAATTTTCTTTCCGAATAAATATTTTTGTAAAAGGCGAAAGTTTCAATTACTAACTGACTTAAGTAGGCTGTCTTAGTGAGTGGTATGCACTTTAGACCGTCGTATCACAATGGTCCTAAGTTCGAACCTTCCCATGCCACCCTGTAGGAACTTTGGGCATAGCTTTACCTATCCCTTAGTCTGTTGGACCGTTGGGGCACCAAGCAAGACTTGTCGACTGTCTTTCTCCATTCCCTATCTTTTGCCTTGTTTAAAACCTTTTTCAATGGTAGGCCCTATCATTGTTTTATGTTTTCCTCCCATCGCTTTCTCTGTCTGCCTCTTCTTCTTTTTCCCGGTACTGTTCCCTGAAGAAAGGTCTTTGCAAGCCCCGCAGATCTTGTAATGTGGCCATAGATTTTAAGCCTTCGTTTTTTTACAATAGTTAGCAGGTCATGAGGTCCGATCGCTGCAGTAACCCTGTCTCTAATCTTTTGGTTTGTGATGCGGCCTTTGAATGTGATGCATAGGATCCTTCTGTAGCATCTCAAGTCCATTGCTAGGATCCTCCTCTCTAGCTCTTGGGCTAGAGAAGTAATAATCTTTTCCCTAGAACGTCTGAAACATTCGAATCAACTGGTATTACGTTTTAAACTTTTTTTTTTTACTTTTCATTGTCGGGGGGGGGGCGTTCCTGGTTCAACGTTCCTCCTTCTTTCCATTGTGGTTTAGTCATTCACTTTTCAAGTGACCAAAATGTGAATAGTTTGTACAAGGTGAATCATTGCTGGAAAATTACGCACTACACATAGACATACATAAATATAGACTGGCCAATAAGAGAGTTTTATGAAACGAAAATTTGGGAATTGCAATTGTGTGTACTTTATTTTATGTCTATGAGTTTTGTTTAATCTCTAAGACTGAAGATCATGCAATTTGTTTAAAATTTTTCATAATTCGGAAATCCGAATTCAATAGATATACATGTTTTCAAGTTACATTCCATGCATAAACTTATTTCCTTTTTCCAGTCTATATTTATTTATGTCTATGGCACTACAATATTTGCGTCGTGTATGACCTCCCTTTCCACCCCTTCCATTATGGTTCACAGTTGCGTGAATGTTAACATCTATATTACATGTTACGCAACAGTTTGACGTGTGTTTTTAACCGTGTGCAATAGTTGAAAGATGTTTATAAGATCTAGGTATTAAGTCTGGTAAGAAACACATACACTTGATTTAACAATGCCGCTTAACAAAAGACTTTAACGATTCCTTATAATGTAGCCGGCATAAAAAGTCAATCTGTGTGCTTTAATATTTGACAGACAGACAGACATGTTGTTGTATATTTGTATTTTCTAACGACCTAGTTTGTTTAATCATTTATTTATTACCAAAGAATGTGCACAAACCTGTACATGTAAATATGTTTCTTTATGCTCGTTGACCTTTACACAGGGATGTAAATGGGATACAAGTATATTTTGTAAAGAGATTAAAAGATTGTTCCGGTTCATTTGCAATGTCTTTGTTTTGTTGTTCTTTTCTTTTTTGTTTTTTGACCTTTCTGTTATGTCCATGTCAATAGTCCTATTCCTGGCATATGATGTTAAACTTTTCAGTTCCTATAAGGCATATGGTGTCAAACGTATCAAACATGGTTAGCACAATTTACTTTGTAAATGTCAAAAGTGACATAAATGTCATCTACCCTTTAAAATTGGGTTGTTTTGGGGGAAGCGCTGAAAATTCCGAATCGTTGCAGAGATTCAAATTTAATTCAGATTTACGAGCCTTGGTTTTGGAGGCCCAGTTTCGTAGCATAATGAGTCGCCACCTAACCCTTTGTCCATATAAGTGAAAACCTAGTTAGTACAACAAAATCTTGAATGTAAAGGGACATGACTAAAAACTGAAATGAAACCAAGGAATTTTATTCGATCTTGATTCCTTTTTTACGCATATATTTTTTGACTTCAGTCGCAAGATTAAAAAGAGAATGCTATATTAACGACTTTATTGTTATTGTAAGTCAAAGAGGCTCGTTTTCCGCACAGCGCACAGCATAAAGCTATCAAACAAATGCTTCACAAAACTTATAGGAATATAGAACATAAAATGTTATTTCAACTTAGATTCAAAAAGACCTTCACCACATTAAATGCATAAATATTCTTGCTAACGTTGGACGCTATATTAGACTGGCATTTCCTGTTCCATAAACATAAGATTTGTTCTTCTCTAGTGCAAAAATGTCATTCTTCATCCCCAATCCGTCTCTAACTTGCTTACAAACAATACTACTTTAATGTCACTTATTTATCACGTTATCCGTTTCAGTCATTAGCTCATCAATTTCGATTCTAGATTATCGGCCGAATCAATGAATCCCAAAATTTTGAGTATAGAGAGAGAGAGCTTACAAATATGTACGCTTTGAATCCCGCAATGACGATTGAGAAATAAGAAATTCCATCCCGCCCACTCACAAATATAGCCAGTGATGTCTATAACTAATGGAACATAATAAGAGAGAGACATCAAGAGGCTCACTGGACACACACTGAGGCACTGGCGGATCCAGGGGGGGGGGTCGGTAGGGGCGATAGCCCCTCCCCCACTCGACCGACACCCCCCCCCCCCGAAGGGGGGGGGG
>JADKLZ010001913.1:28652971-28676379 GCA_021533235.1 Biomphalaria straminea
CAGACACGGACCCTCCGGTTCAGTGGCGTAGCATCCATGGCTCGAAGGGGTTCAATGAACCCGGGCCTGCGACCATTTAGGGGCCCACACCCGATAGTGAAAAAAATGGGTACATGGCTCCTCTATGCAACATAAGCTCTAGCTTAGGGCCTCCATGAAACATTTAGTAATTGCATACAGTATCTGGGCTTATATGGGACCCCATAGCTTAAGGCCTTTTCAGCCGTCAATACGACCCTACATGGCGAGTATGGGTTTTATATCGTCTGGTCCCATGACTAATGACCAATTGTTGCCTGCACATCATTGCAATTTTGTAAATAATGGCCTGAAAAATTAAAAGTTTCGTTAAATATCCTGAACGTCATCTCAAACTTTATATTCATTTTAAAACATTAACCCGTTTATTTTTTCCAGTTAGAGTAATTGTAATGAACTGCTTTCATCGGGTTCTTTTTGCAATGTGGTGTCGGTGCATTGGGGGTGAAGTTTGGGTCCCATACTAACTTCTTCCTTTTGTTTTTTCCATCTTTGTTAATTAATCCGATGATAATAATACCTATTTTTCTGTTGTTTTTTTTTTTTTGGAGGATTTTTTTTTCCATTACGAGAACTCTAGATTTAGACTTAAAATATGTAAAAAGAAACATCATATTCTGTTTGTTACTTTGGGAAACATTAAAGATGTTAACGTTTTAGCTACTTACTGTGACTGTATTGGGGAGGAGGTTTATAGGCCTATCACACATTTTTAAGATATAGCGATAATTACATTTATCGTGGGGTTGTGTCTTTCACTTGAATGGCTGCTTCGTCGTGTATTTTGCCTGGAAAGTCATTCGAATGGTCTCGGATTTTTACCTAGACACAGCACCAACGTTGTTTTACAAACGAGTCAAAAAAAAAAAAGGATAAGCTAACTCCCAACACAACAGTTATAATCAATCATCACACTACAGATCAATGCAACTTCAAAAACAATCAAACATACATATCCATAACATTAAAAAAGATTACCCATCACAAATGGAAATTCTCAATTAGACACAGCAAAAACAAATACCTATCACTCTTAATATTAATAGCAGGAGACGTAGAGTCAAATCCAGGACCTAGATCTAAAGATAGATGCAACATCTGCAAAAAAGTATGCACTATGAAACAGAAAGCCATTCAATGCGACACCTGTGATGAATGGTACCACGCATCATGTCTCCATATGAATACACCTGTGTATTATGCCTTAGGCAGCAAAGACGCTTCGTGGCACTGTGTACCATGTGGGTTACCTCAGTTTACATCAGGACTGTTTGATTCCTTTGATGCGGACACTTCTAACCCATACAACATCCTAAACATCATCACAAACCAAACTCACCAACCACTAGCCAGATCCACTCCTGTTAAATCTAAAACTAATACAACACCCTCTTTAAACAAACCTACTAAAGAAGAAATACCAAATTACCTTAAAACATTAGTGATAAATTTTCAAAGTATTAGAAATAAAACAGCAGACTTGGAAGTTTTATTACAATGTGAGAAACCAGATATAGTTGCAGGAACAGAAACTTGGCTACATCCTGAAATTTACAATGCAGAAATCTTCAACTGTAATTATGAAATTTTTAGAAAAGATAGGGCTGATAATCATGGAGGAGTTCTCTTAGCAATAAAAAACACTCTTATAGCAGAAGAAATCCCCTTACCTAACTCAAAAAATATAGAATCAATTTTTTGTAAAATTAATACCACATCAACATCCCTAATAATAGGCAGTATTTATAGACCACCAAACTCTAGTTTAGACTACATGCAAGACCTATGTAATCAACTTACCACACTTAAAGAGACAAATAAAAATGCAGTCTTTTGGATTATGGGTGATTTCAACCTACCTGACATAAATTGGAAAACTCTAACCATAGACAAACACCAAAACCTCAAGGACATAAACGAACTTTTCATAGAAACTTTACACAACCTAAGTTTAGATCAAATCATTAAAAAACCAACTAGACTAAACAATACATTAGATCTATTCTTAACCAACAGACCTGGATTAGTAGTAGACTATGATATTATCCCTGGTCTATCAGACCATGAGATCATTAAAATACGCAGTCAGATAAAAGCAGTAGCCAATATTAAACCCAAAAGAAAAATCTTACTCTGGAACAAATGTAACCTAACACAATTACACCAAGCTACATTTAACTTTCAACAAACATTCTTATCAGAAAAAGACATTAACCAACCAGTTGATGACCTCTGGAATTTCATAAAAAACAATCTTAAAAACATTATAGAAAATCACATACCCACTAAATACACATCAAATAAAATAAATAAATGCTGGTTTAATAATAGATTAAAGAAGCTTTGTAAACAGAAGGAAAATCTATATAGAAAATTTAAAGAAACTAAGGCAGAAAGAGTTTATAAAAAGTACATAAAAATTAAGCACCTAACCCAAAAAGTAAGCAGACAGCTGCAGAATGAGTACATAAACAATGTAATATCTAAAGATAACAACAAAAACCTATGGTCATACATTAAGTCTAAGAAAATGGAAACAACCGGCATAGCGCCATTAAAAGGAGAAAACAACTTAACGCATAACGATAATGAAACTAAAGCTAACATCCTAAACAAATACTTTGCATCAGCATTCTCAGCCCCAGGAGACAAAGACATATCAATTAATTTAAACCAAGTAGACAATATAGAAGAGATAGAAGTACAGGAAAATGGAGTCCAAAAACTATTAGCAAGCATCAAGCCGAATAAAGCGTCTGGACCTGATGGTATTCCAGCTAGATTACTCAAGGAACTTAGCAAAGAACTAGCACCTGTGTTCAAAATACTTTTTCAGGCATCTCTTAACCAGGGCAGAGTACCAAGGGACTGGAAAGAAGCTAATGTCACACCTCTATTTAAAAAAGGAGAAAAATCTGACCCAGGAAACTACAGACCAGTATCACTTACCAGCATCACATGTAAAATCCTAGAACACATAATATGTAGCAACATCATAAACCACTTAGATAAACATAATGTCCTTACTCCATACCAACATGGCTTTAGGAAACATAGATCATGTGAAACACAGCTAATAGGACTAATTGATGACTTTTCAAAAGGCTTAGATAATAGTGAACAAATAGATGCTATCTTACTAGACTTTTCCAAAGCTTTTGACAAAGTTCACCACCATAGTTTGCTTAAAAAATTAAAATATTTTGGTATTGATGGTCCATTGCATCAGTGGATTAAAGATTTTCTGATAGGAAGAGAACAAACTGTAATAATAGATGGTTCTAAATCAACACCAATAACAGTAAACTCAGGTGTACCACAAGGAACAGTCTTAGGTCCACTACTATTTCTAATTTACATAAACGATTTACCAAATTGCATTAGTTCAGGAACAAAAGTTAGATTATTTGCAGATGATTGCATAATATATAGGACAATAAAAACAACACAAGACACAGCAATTTTACAAAAAGAATTAGATAAATTACAGAAATGGGAATCAAATTGGAGCATGTCTTTCCACCCAGAAAAATGTCAGTTATTAAGAGTAACAAAAAAACTAAAACAAATTAATTCCACTTATCTTATTCATGGTAAACCAGTAACACAGACTAAAAACGCAAAATACCTAGGTGTTATAATAAATGAAAAACTGTCATGGAATCCCCATATTGATGAAACTATAAAAAAATCAAACAAAGCATTAGGGTTTATTAAAAGAAATTTCTATAAATCAAAAAGGACATAAAACTAAAATGCTATTTAACCTTGGTTAGGCCAATAATAGAATATGCATCCTCTGTTTGGGACCCCTCAACTCAAGAAAACATTAAGAAACTAGAACAGACACAAAATAGAGCAGTACGATTCATAACAAACGAATATTCACATTTCACTAGAGTAACACCTTTAGTAAAATCACTAAATTTAGAAAGCCTTCAGGATAGAAGACTTAAGAGTAAAGTAGCAATTATACACAAAACACTGAACCATAATCTCCAAATACAAAAACAAAACTTAATAAAATACTCAGAAAGACACAAAGATAAAGGCACATTCCTCATCCCATATGCTAGGACAAATCTGTACAAATGCTCTTTCTTCCCTAGTGCCATTAGAGCATGGAATGGTTTGCCTGAGCTAGCCAGGAAAACCAGTGACTTGGCAGAATTTAAGTCACTGGTAAATATGCATGACTGAATGCATGACGCGTAGGACGTAATCATCTTCTTTTTTGAAGTAACGTCTGTATTATATAAGATAAGATAAGAATAATCTTGCCCAACATACAAACAATCTGAATGACTCAGAACGGTGGATGATCTAAACAAAGAGCACATCGAAAACGTTGACTATTACTGACTAATTCATCGCATAGTAACTGATATTTGTATTTTTAAATGCAAGAACCTTTCATTTAGTGGTCATCGCAAAGTGTATCGTTTAGGTATCACAAGTAACAACAACAATGTCTTACCAGTACATACATTCTTAAGCAAACAAAAACACCACCATTTACCTCGACCCACTAATTCAAAACGAGATAATAGACTTGGGCAATGCAATTTTAGCAAAACACCCAAAGGAGATCCAAATCTGTGCCATTCTTCTCTAACATGGTTGACAGCACTCAAAAAGTATTAAAAGTTTATTAAATTTGCATTATTTTCTGAAATTGTTTTGTGAACACCGATGAAGAGCAACCCAAAGAAATTGCAGAAAATTATTTGTAAGATTTCATATTTGTGAGAACCAGAAGTCTGTAGGATTGACTGAAAAAAAAAATCTCTAAAGTATTTAAATATCATCATCTTTCTTTAAATTACTTACTATGCCAAGGCAAGGATGTTTTTTTTTTAATATGAGCGAACAGTAGGCTTACAATAACATCATTGGCGATGTTGGGAATTTCGGGTCCCAGGAGGCTTGACCTCTTTAGGGACCACTGCATCTGACATCCATAAACGTAGCGCTATATAAAAGCTATAATAATAATAATTATTAATTATAATAATTATTATTATATAAAGGCGTAATATTTAATGAAAAACTAATTTCGGACACTCATTTAGGGGCCCCTCAGTGGGGGTCCGGTGAGATTTTTAAAGTTGGACCCCCCCAATCCCCCCCACTTAAGCTGCGCCACTGAACAGCCTGAGCTTTCATTTATTGTTTCGACAAAAGCAGCCACTTCCACATTAGGTTTACTTTGCTAAACAAAAGTTAAACATGGTCTTCAATGATTCTGTCAGCTGCGTTATTGAACTTGCATTGGAATGCCTTTTAGTAAATGTAGAGATACATACAAACTACTGGATTTCTTTGTCACACAAAATATGTGTCATATGGGTGGGGGGTAGGGGGGCCATCAACATATTCTTGAACCCGGGCCCACGGGTACCTTGCTACGCCACTGCTCCGGTTTGAACGCCAGGTGCTTAACCACCCAGCCAGCTCGCCTCCACACAGCATCTCTACCGTTTGTATATTCGCATATCTTCTTATTCTCTCTCTCTCTCTCTCTTTCTCTCTCTCTCTCTCTTTCTCTCTCTCTCTCTCTTAACCATTGATTTTCTGTGGACCTTTATCTATCATCAGCGTTTTTCTTCGCTACGATCATTTTTAGTTCAGAAAGATGTTTTATACGTTTAAATTAATTTCTTTCCAAAATGTATTCAGCTATCTGTTTTATATTTCACATCTCATTTCTTTGCAGATAAACCTGGTATCAAGGAAACACTCTTTAAGCTAAATGCATCCATTTCATTGCTTTTAAAGATTGTCTCCCTGTTTGAAGTCAAGGGAGAGAACTCGACGACTTGGAACTTAATCCGCTAATAGGTCGATGAAAAGGATTGGTGGCCAGTTCCCGCCTTTTACGTGTTGAGGGTTGCTCCGAACTGGAGATCACTGTTGCCGGACCTGGCTTCGCTGGCAGTTTTTTTTTAATCAAGGACAATTTCCTCTCTGAAAGGCCCAATCAATTCGGAGTGACCTTTGGTACAAAGATTCTCAAAGGAGACTCTACTTTTGATTGATTTACGACATAGTTTAAAGGGAAACATCAAAAATATGTATTAAAAAAAAAAAAAGAAAACGAGCTTTTATTAAGTGTAGTAGTATCAATTAGTTTGGTTAAGTCAAGTAAATACATTTATAATAGACTATAAATAATAAATCTGTGCGATTAGGAATAGGCCTCTTTTAACAAGTGTTTTTGTTTAGCGCTGATCCTATCACCTGCCTGGCCCTATTGGGAGAGGGTGGAAGAAGTACATGCATGCATGTTGCCGTTATCGCTTTTTAAACGAATAAAAAAAAAACGTGTTCACTCGAGGCTCAAGCCTCCTGAAGGGGACAAACATAACCTATACAACCACATCTTTCAAGTACCATTTCTTTTACTTGTTCGATACCAAAGAAAATAATTAATTACCATTTTTAATTGTACGAGAATGTGGTGGTGGCAGATGTTAAATTAGCCCCACTTGATAGGTCGTGGCTTTAAAGTAAATTTGAAACAAACAATAGATAACTATACCGTCTTCTATTTTTATATGAACTTGAATTGCAGAGTGGTTAGAGTATCGGGTAGTGTCATGAGTTCGTAGTCAGAACTTCCAAACCCCCTTATTTTTATAAATGTTTTTTAAAATCGATTTTTCTCCTGCCTCTCAGCCGGGCCCTGCCCCCTTTGTCCAAACTGGTCCAAATAAGTGATCTGATCATAGAGTACTGAGAAAGCTAAATGCATGAAATAAGGCTAAACAAGCACAAATTGGTAAAAATATTTCTAATCCTACAGATTTATTGTTGTTGTCTATTGCAAATGTTCTTATTTATGTTTTTCTTGTTGGGCATGGGCAAAAAGATTTTTTAAAAAAATAGAATTAACTCGTATTTTGCGAATGAAGGCGAAGTTCTTTAATTGAAATATTCATTAATGTATTCTGTAGCCCTCATCGCTAGTATCATAAGGTAGGAAAAATGACTACCTTGAGGATTGTATCTTTTCTTAGACCTGACTAAGTGCATCTTTAGTCTGTCGTGGTGTTTCTAACTATGTAGACCTCTACCATCCCACGTGATACTGATTAATGGTTAAAGTGACCACCTCCCAGCTCTCTATCCCCCAAGAACTTTTAAGCATCTGGTTCTAGTCAGTCTCCTCCAGTGGTATTTCACGTCCGCGTTGCGCCGGTCCTATTAATCACCAGACACGACTAGCTACCCTTCTTCCAGCGGGATAGCCTGCCAAGAAGTCCCTCGGCATCCTGTCTTAATTAGCTCATCGCCTGCTTTAACTATACATCTCAGCACTTTGCTTAATTTACTTCACTATAAATAGGGTAACTATTCAATCTTCCATTACCAAAAAAAAATTAAGTTGAAAACATTGTTCACTGTAAGTGAACGCCAAGATATAACACTACATTATATATCTCTCGGTTACTTTAGAATTGACAGGGCTCTGCACAATGGGGTGGGGGGGGAGAGGGGTTCACTCAGGAATCATGGGATGACTGTTAAGGTAACACTTTTAAAAGGGCCACTGTCCAGCTCGTAACTATTACAACGAGCCTAAAAATTCAAACAGTCTTCAACTCAACCCTATTGGCAGTAAAACAATGTGCTGGTAGCATAACATTTACAAAGTTAGTTTTATAATGAACCCCAACATTGAACTTAGCTCTGCGCTAATAAATTAAAGCCTTTCTTTGCACATTATATTACACAGTGAGATTATGATTATGTACAGTAGGTGTACACCTAAAAACACTTCACTGAACCAACCAAGGAGGGTTAACTTGTCGTGTGGTATGCGTTCTGGACTGTCTTCTCGATAGCCCCAGGTTCGATCCCTGCCCAGGTCATCGCCCACCGTCCTGTGCTAGACTATGTCTAGGAGGCAATAATCTTCAATTCTGAAGGAAAAAGTTTTGTCCAACACATGTAAAACACTCAAACACCAGAAAGGGAGCTAATTCATTATTCTAAAGGGAGTTAATCTTGATTTAGTCAATAATACGAAGCTATTCTGATCCAACTATAGAGTCATTACAATATCAAGATGAAACGAAAAATATATCACTGACAGTGTTGTAGCAAGGTACCCGTGGGCCTGGGTCTAAGAATATTTAGGTGGGCCCTCTCTTTCCAATAAGACAAATTTAGTGTGTGACATAAAATATCGAGTAAGCGTCGGTACATTTTTAGGTAGTGGAGTCATTTCGTTTGATTCAGTTATGACTCCGTTAAATTAATAGTGACTTAAAACTCAATTTAAATACAGCTTCTAACAGTATAAAACGGCTAAAAGTGTTTCAAATGAAAAAGGCAGAATATGGTGTTTTCTATCTAGATGAAACGAAAAGTTTATCACTGCCAATCACTGACTCTTCCAAAATTCAAGCAAAGAAAATTAACATACGTATTTATTTCTATTGTCTTTTGCTTTGCTATTCTTATCTTTTATTGAGACTTCGACATTACAAATAACTATCAGACCTAATAATGACTGCACCATCAGTGTGGACAGAAATTGATGACTAACCAGGAACAAATTAGATTCCATTTAACTGAGATCGCTGGGAGAGCTCATTTCACTATGGGACACATTTAGAGATTTGTCTCATTTCTCAAGATTAAACTGAGGCGGCTTTTAGACTTGCAAATGTTCCGCGGACTCTTCACAAACTGGCACTCGAGTTGTCTTTTCCCTTTCTTGTAAACGCCAATTTTAATTATGGATCGCATGGCGACAAGAGTTGCTGATTGAAAAAAGAAGCGCTGATTGAATGAGCGAAGAGATGTTTCTTTGTCGCCGCTTCATTGGGAGCTGCGTACGGGCGAAAACAGGCCAGAACACATAGGGGGAAGGACATTGGGGGATGGGGGTGAAATTGTGAGCTACATACGGGATATTGGGAACCTCCGGGTGGTCGTGATGTTTGACGGACAGATTGAGAAACGACGATTTTTGTTTGCTCCTCCTCTGTTTGTAGTTGACCGTACCCAATTATATCGAATCATTTACTAATTATATAGAATAATTCACTAATTATATCGAATAATTCACTAATTATATCGAATCATCACCAATTGTATCGATTCATTCAATTATTATATAGAATCATTCGCTAATTATATCTTATAATTCACTAATTATATCGAATCATTTACCAATTGTATCGAGTCATTCACTAATTATATAGAATCATTCACAATCATTTCGAATCATTCACTAGTTATATCGAATCATTCACTAACTATATAGAATGATTCAATAATTATGTCGAATCATTCACTAATTATATGAAATCATTTCACTGATTATATCGAATCGCTCACTAATTATGTCGAATAATTCACTAATTGCATTAAATCATTCACAAATTATATCGAATCATTCACTAATTATAATTTCGTTAAAGTAAGTATAGTCTCATAGCCATGTTCATGTTACAATCTGATTTAGTTATTCCCCAGGAAACTATTACCTCTGATAGGTGCTCCAAACCAACAACACAATAAAATGCAAGCTTTGGAAAATATAAAACGGAATGGTTAAGCCCTTGGTTTCTGAACCTGGGGTCCTGGGTTCGAATCCTGGTGAAGACTGTGATTTTTAATTTCGAGTTCACCCAGTTGAAGAACGTCAAGGAGGTTGATTACCTTGACATTATCTGCCCTATAGATCGTAAGATCTGAAAGGAAACTTTATAACAGAATTACGCTGTACGTAGTAGATCAATGTTTTTGCTGCGAAGAGGAGTTTTCCTGCAAAAGATACTACAACAGGCTCATCAACAGAAAGCAAGCTAGAAAACGAAGAAAGAAAAAGCATTTATTGAAAGCAACTTTTAATGATATTAATGACAGACCTTAATTACAGACAAACATGAACTTTTGTGATGTGTGGCTGAGTGGTATAACTCTCTTGGTTACTATCTATCTATATAATTCTCTTCTTCCCTCAACAGTTTAAACGAGAAGAAGAAGTAAAGGAAAGATCACACTGTAATTTCTGCGGACAGTCCACGAAAATAAAAAAGGGGGGGGGGAGAACAGGTAGTCACAAATAGCATAGCCGGTCCTTTCTAACTAAAAATTATCACTCTTTTGTTTTTATTTCTACCTAACGTTAAAAAAAGGAAGGGGGAAGTAATCTACTCTGTAGTAAATATCGAGACGACAGAGCATGCTCAAGAGTTTGGACACCCTGGAAAGATCACTCTTTTATTTTTGCAACTAGTTTGGAGGGAGTTATCCTTGGTAGTTTAAGAGGCGGAAAAAAAAATGAGAGTAGCATTCATCCGTCACTAAATAACAGAGCCGGACTTAAAGGGAAACTCCGATGGTTTTGACAATTTTTGATATAATATGTGTTTTGATTCACAGATAATGAATATATTATTCTTTTTTTTATTTGAAATAATAACTTAGTAATTGATGTTTTTCTGACGTTATTTTTCTGCGCATCCAAAACAGTCAGACTTTCACCGGGTTTCTATGTGACGTCACAGTAACCTATTAATTTAATCTATTGACTCATTTTATAGCGTGAGACCATAGATACAAATTCTCATTAAAAAAATAAATCGCCGTCTATACGGTTAGATCTAGGATCTTGTAAGCAAAGAACAAAATGCGTATTAAAAGGAGATTTACATGCTTGACTAACCATGGCAGTGTATATTTTCTCGCCTGACCACTTAACACACAACAAACATTATCGCTTGGTTGTCTTGTCATGACCGACTACACGTAGTCTAGACTAGCCTTACACTGACCAGTTTGTTCGAATCAGTCAGACACACGATATATTTACTTCTTGGGATAGGGAGAGGTTTAGATAAAAATGTTTTTTTTTCTCGAGTTGGTTATCCTAATGCTTTTACATCTCTCTCTCTATATATATAAAACTATTGCATAGCTCTGGACTATACCGTCACTAAGCCAAAGAGCCTGACAGCTACTGTAAGAAAGAAGCGATACGATTGGTTAAATCTAGTTTCCCTTTCAATATTGTTGATGGAAGTGACGTATGTCTAAGATAAAAACAGAATTTCAAAGAACCCCGTTTTTAGGGGGCGTGGCAAATTTACTGTCCAATTTATTAAATATAAAATTTTCTAAGCATTTAAATGAAAAATGATATAATGTTTACTATTACAACTTTTTACGCAGAATTTAAATATGTCAATAACTGAAATTTGAAAAACTATGAGAGTTTCCCTTTAACCATTGTAGAGCCCCATGCGAAACGGATTTCACGGGGTCACGTTTGGGTAGGGATATGGGATAATAGGTGAAACTTACGAGTTTGTATTAGAAAATAAATTCGTCTTTGCATTTTATTCATTCTTTACTACGTACAGAATTACTTTACGAGCCTTACGTGTAACGAAGTCATACAGTAGAACATAAAATCTCTATTTCCTACATGGATCGTGCTCAATAGCAAGAATTACCAAATGTTTCAATCTATCTAGGAGGATTGTTGATTTCAAGTAATTCTTCATTACTTTGTGGCGCGAGAAGCTTCTTTCATTAGATTTCACAATTGCGGGTATTGCATAATGCCGTTTTTTTTTATCGCGCGTAGGATTGACGTTTTCCATATTGAATGACACCCCAAAATGACAATATGTGTGTATATATTTCAGGAGATTTATTTGAGTTTTCAAAAGATTTTAATAATTTCCGGATATTTCCAGGATTTATTCGTATATTTTGCAATTTCAGTACATTTCCAGGACCTCCTGTTAAATCGACAGGAGAACGCGGGAAATCTGTTATAAGTTATAAAATGGCCTAAGGTTGGTCCCTGCAAAAAAGTGGCGTATGCTAGCTGCCGGTCGACAAGTAAGAGGACTAAATGCCGATAAGGAATTTTTTTTTTAAATTCTGAGACAGCTAGAATGTTCTTCCAGATACTCCTTACCCTACAAAGTCTACAAATGGATTGAGCGCTCTCTCTCTCTCTCACTCTCTCTCTCTCTTTCTCTCTCTATCTCTATCTCTCTCTCTCTTGCAAACACGTTTTTACACTAGAGTATAGCGAACCGCTAAATTGAGATCTTTCCTATTTACTTGTTGTTTGAACTTTTGATTTTGTGACAGAGAATTATATATATAGATACTGAACCAACTCAAAAACACAAGCTGAGAAAATACCCAGAAAGACACGTGACGAGCTAGGTCAAATTTAAATAAGAAATAGTTCCTCCTTATTGCCATCAGAGCACGAAACGGATGGCCTATATCATCAATGAGTTAGCGGTATTGAAGTCATTTATTAATATCCATGACTATATTATCACATACGCTTAGAAGGTAATTATCATATCTTTTTAAAGAATGTCAGTTATTTATTAAATAAGAAAATATGATTATATTTGATCCACGATTGTGCTTATACATTGTTCTATCAATCAACACATGTCTCCCTGCAATAATAAGGCCTTAACCACTCACCGCCACTAACACTTTTAAGGCCCACTCAATGAGGTCTACTTTAGTGCATTCAAGCTATTTGTAAAAGGAAAGATTACGACATTCTTCTCTGATATTCTGTGTATTCCTACAGTCGCCGGGGATGTTAACGCTGGTTGATGCCGCCACCCAAATAGTTCCCTCTGTGCCGACACAGGGAGTTAGTTTGACGATCGAGAAAGTTAAACACGAGGAACCAGACTGCAGACCAGGGGAAAGATTGGGGTGAAGGCGTGATCCCGCCCTCCTGCGGGGGCAATCGCGATCCTGGAAGGTTGCAGCTAACCACGTCGCTACGTGATACCCGGGGCCGATCGTGGCCTTGCGCCCCCCTAATCGTCGGTGGGGGGTGGGGGGCTTCAAAGGAGTGCTAAGTGAGTTAGTGGATCATCTTGGCAGAATAATTTTAGTGAAAGTTAGAGAGTGGGAGAGAAGGGATTGGTCATTAGGAGAGAATGTGAAAAGTGATCTGCTTCATCAACATCTCTTCTTCTCTCTCTCTCTCCTCCCTCTCTCTCTCTTTCTACCTATTTATCTCACTTTCTTTCTATAAATATATACTTTTCTGTCTCTTTTTCTTTCTCTTTCTCTGTCTCTATCTTTTTTTTTCTCTCTCTTGATCTTTAACTTCTTTTTTCTCTTTTTTAGCTCTTTCTCTCTCTCTCTCTCTCTCTATCTATCTTTATTTCTCTTGCACACATACATACACTTTACTCCCAAGCTCTCGCACATACTCGTACTTATCCATACCCCCCATTCAGTCTCTTTCTCTCTCTCTTTCTCTCTCTTGCTTCCCTTTTTTCTCTTTCCATTTATCTCTCCCTCTCACTCCCTTGTCTTCCTGCATCTGTTACAATCTTGCCACCTCATTAGAACATTCCCTAATAGACTCGGTTAGGAGAGCTCTAATCAACGAAGCAGCGCCAAATAATATCAATACGTCTCTGTTACTATAATAATAATAATAAATTTGTATCCTTGGTGTATCATAAGCACCATGTTGAATCAAAATAAACGTAATGCTTATGGTGTGTTATAAGGAAATGATCGAGCTATAGGACTTCACCTTTCTAAAATTCAATGTTGTGCATTGGAGTTTATAACCGGCAATGCCACTTTCCATAAGTTGTTGACTCCTAAGGATCACCAGCTCCTGATTTTTTTCTCGGGGTTGTTTCTAATGTTTGGGTGTAGCCACAAGGCAGCGGAGATTTATATTTGGCCTTCCTTCTCATAAGTGGGTAGCAAATGTTATACACAAACTACACTGGTAACAGGAATGTTGCTTTCTATATAGTTTTTTAATGTGTATTTTCTGTTTCCTCTTTTAAGTTCTGGACAATGTGATCTCGTCAATGGCGTAAACCTTACAGTAATGCTTATTTTCAACTTTGGAAATTCTTATTCACACTTTATTTCTATCATTTGGAGACTTTTTTCTTCTTGATTTCTTCCCGAAACAGTCAAAATGACTAGATAAAAATATATAATTCAGAAAAGAATGCAGAAAAAAACAATTTTAATCTTACAAAGGGAAAGAGGTCAAGAAAATCAATGCTTACATTTTCAAGAAGACATCAATATTAATGTCATATATTATTACTTTTTTTGATAACCATTGGTTAATAAATATGTGTATGTTCAATGTTTGCAAGTAATTTATGCACATAATATTAAACTTAATTTTATATTCTTTTGAAAAAAAATTATGTCTGAGTCGTCTGCTATCATTAATGTCAAAATGAATGGAAGATGCAGGTTCTGAACAAATTATATCCAAGAAATACTGAGACTGCTGTTTAAAAAACTACAGTTACATTTTTATATACTTAATATTTACATTCTCAAACGCCGGTGAAGAAAATAAACAACTTTAAATAGAATTTAAATCTTGTCTCCCTAAACGACTTGAAGAATCATCCACATTTGTCAGACTAAACGAGTCCGTGACTAGCGAAGTGGCGCCGAAATTGTACCGGGTGATTGTTATTGCCTCAACACCGCTTTTTTTGTGAAATACAACTCTCCATTGAAACGAAAGAGCTTTTCATTTTTTGCCAGGCTTTCGTTCGTCTCCGCTTGCACGAACGCCGCCTAGCGGTGTTGACTTTTGACACAATATTCTCAAATGGGGTTTACGTTTCAAGACCTCATGAATGACGATGTGATAGTCCTAAATTATGGTCGTTGGTCAGGTTTGAATATCTCGCTAAGTGTTTATTGTTTCTTAATCTGAGTTAATAGAGGTCCATTCAACTAAAGTTAGGTACCCGTTAGAGTTGGGTGGATTCAGGGTCGCCCCAAAAAATTCCCGAAATTAAAAATCCAGTCTTCACCAAGATTCAAGCCCAGGATCCCATTTTCGGAAGCCAAGCGCTTGAACCACCAAACAAACAGATGACCCTATACCAGCTATAAATGCATGTATATGTATATAGCGTTGTGTCTCTTTCGCCGTGGTAAGTATCAAACGAAATAAGCAGGAGGTAATCCTTAACCACAAACGAAATGACGAACAAGCAATAGAGTAAGTCAACAATCGATTCAACGATAAACCACGTTTAATAATCAAGAAGGGATCCGTCGTTGTCTTTAAGTACTTGCCGTCCTCAGTAATAACAAGATTACAAAGAGTTTGTGTGATACACAAACTCAGAGGCGGCCCCCGTCGGAGTCGGATCCCTGTCAGATCCGCCTATTCGCAAGATGTTTCGGATGTTCCTTGAGTCCCTGGCTCAATTCCTGTATGATCCCATCCTTAAACTATCGCAATATTTCTGAAAGAACAGTAAAGGTTAAATCATATTTTCAAAAGCCTTTAGTGTTTTTTTTCTAACCGTGACGGACAGACCAACCAACAGACAAAACGCACAAAAATATGTTAGTTTCATTTTAATGGGGGCATTATACAATTTTATTTTAAAAGATCTGATTTTTTTTTAAATTTAAGAAATTAGTTTAGAATCATGTCATTTCCTGTCTTTACGCTAGTACACGAAAGCCGCTGCTAAAAGTTCATTTTAAAAAATGTGTTTGACATCTACATGTCTAGGGCATTTCTTATAGTAACATTTCCTCCCTTACATTTACGTAATTGTTTTAGAATTGGTGTTTTGTTATTAAAAAATCGCTTGCATAATTAATTTTATAAATTAAACGGTTTGCGTTTAGAAAACTAAAAGTAGCCATTGCACCTAAACTTTTCAAGCCGCATTTAATGGTGAAAAAATATTTTTCGTATCTCTTCTAGTTTTGGCGCTCTGAGTCTGACAGACGGACAGACGGACAGACAGACATAAATTCATTTTAAAAAATGTGCGTGATATCTACATGCCAAGAGCATTTTATATAGTAACATTTCCTCCCTTAGATTTACGTAATTGCTTCACAATTGGTGTTTTATTATTAAAAAATCGCTTGCATAATAATTTTTATAAATTAAACGGTTTGCTTTTAGAAAACTAAAAGTAGCCGTTGCACCTAAACTTTTCAAGACGCATTTAATGGTGAAAAAATATTTTTCGTATCTCTTCTAGTTTTGGCGCCCTGAGTGTGACAGACGGACAGACGGACAGACGGACATTTTGCACAAACCTAATAGCAGCTTTTTCCCCTTACGGGGCCGCTAATAAAAAGGGTCTTGTTCTTTGCGTCGACTAAAGCGTTCTGTTTTTTAATCTAACTATTCGTCACTTCCGTCACTAAGTAAAACTTACCCCTTAATTATTCCCGAAATAAATCTATGTTCTAATCATGTCATAACAATAGACAGCACTAGCTAAACCTCTGTAATGATAGAACATGATAAATTAAATATGGCGAAATAATGCACAGGATGTGAATGACAAACCGTGAAACTTGACAACTCTAGCAGCAACAAAACTGACCAGAATCCAGATTAGAAATTGTTTGTTAAAGAGTCAGGAGCCTGGACGGTCAAGTGGTCATTTCGCCACTCTAATGTTGTTTCTCAGGGTAGTTGTGGAATGGGAGAGTCTGCTCTATTAAGTAAAATGTATGCACCATTCATTGTTTTAGCACCAAGCCTCACCTTGGTGTTCAGGCTTGCTAAGGCAAGTGTGGGATTCAATTCGGATTATCCTCACTGTGGCTCCTAGTTGACATTCGGTCTGACGTCCTGCTGGAAGTTAGGTTAAAGTTAGGTTAAAGGTTAGGTTAAAGGTTAGGATAAAGTCATGACTCCTAATAATATTTATTTCTGGAAGAACTTCAGAAATATATTAAATAAAATTAGAATACAGCTCTTCGCTTATCAGAAAAATTATATTTGTGCTATAGATCTACACTGGAGCCCCTGCAAACATATTTTTCTTTTATTATATAGTTTGTGCATTTAAAGGGGGAAAAAGAAAGGAAAGAGATTCAAAAGAAATGATAAATTTGGTTTCTGATTCAAAGTCAACATCTCCGATACAGCCCCCCCCCCCCCTTTTTTTTTCGGTTAAAAAAAGGCGTAATATAATATTATAGGCCTATACATTTAGCATTCCATTTTTTCAAGGTACTAAATTAGCATATCGTTCAAAAGTAAACTTTACAAATATCCACATCCACTCAAAATTTGGGGATGATATTCCTTCTTACACCCGCCATCCCTGTTCACACCCCGGCCCCCCACTCACCAATCTGTCTCCACTAAACCAAACTCCCTAAGCGTAGATTTATCCCCGCTCTAAACGCCACGCCTTCTTGCCCCCTCCCCCCCCCCCCCATCAACTCCCCCCCCCCAAGTATTTATTTTATCAGCAGAGTCACGTCCAGACAAATTAAGCATTTCATCTCACTAATAGAAAGCCGCAGTCGCTACGTGGCTGGCTCTTCTGCTGAGACTGCCTATAATTTGGGTACCGCGCATGGGCGCCCGCAGGATTTTTTGCAGGGGGGTGCAAGCACTGGCGGATCCGGGAGGGGGCTGTAGGGGCGATCCCCCCCCCCCCCGCTCGGTCAAGCCCGCCGTCCGCCCCCCCCCCCCCCCCCCGAAGTAATGAAGAAACTTAAGAATTACGATATGTAATCATTGTTAAGCTTATTCACTATAAATAGTAACAAATACAGGAAGCTCTTTAGTAAGGGAGGTAATTTTTTACCATATTTTCAACACATTTATGCAAAAGTTTTAGACTTTTTGAAGAAAATTATTTTTTTTACATTTGTGTCGCTACGCTACTTAAGTTTTATCGTGCAGAGCATTACACCTATCCAAAAATAATGTTTTCTTTTTTTTTTAAGAGAAAAGAATATATTTAAAATGAAAATAAGTGGAACATAATTTAAAACAACAATTAATAAGTAGGTATTCATATTATCAGATGTAATATTGCTCAGGGGAATCACTGATGTTGACAAACGGAATATTTTTTTAGAGATTGACCCTTACAGACAATTAGATCAATTAGATATTCATTATAAGACATCGGTTAGGCCAGGTTCACATTTGACTCCACATTCACTTTCACATATCCTTTGGTCTGCTGCACCACACATGATCTGTCAACCTTCTTTTTCCATTTTTCTCTTTCATTTTTCTTTGAAAGAATTTAATTATGATGTTCTTTCTGAAAATATTGATACCTGTCTTTTAACCTGCCTGGGTGGACCACTTCGGGGACCGATAATGAGTTTGTGTTTTCTCACAAACTGTCTTTGTAACCTTGTTATGTTTGTAATGTTATCACAGTGCATTGAGCCTACAGTGCTCTATAAATTAAACTTTATTATTATTAAGAGTTTTCTTGTATAGTCTGCAATCGTAAACTGGTGAACATGTTTAACCTGTTATCTAGCACTAATACCGACCTTAACTGTGCATAACATAAATACATCTACACATATGACTGAACTCCTCATTCTTGTTCAAAGAAACTTTCAGATTTATCGTATTGAAATAAAATCAGCAAGGATTTCTTCTCCATGACAAAGAAAAAAGTATTTCTCCCATTCTAGGCCCTATTAGAACTAAATATAATAATAAGTATAATTATGTGCAAGAGATAACACATTGTCACGACTTTCGTGAAATAGAATATTTCACACTTTTTTTTTACAGTACAAAAAATTGCAAGACTATAATGAAGCGTACATGGTCAGCCATCAACACCTGATTAGCAAATGCTCTTTCTTCCCTAGTGCAATTAGAGCATGGAATGGTTTGCCTGAGCTAGCCAGGAAAACCAGTGACTTGGCAGAATTTAAGTCACTGGTAAATATGCATGACTGAATGCATGACGCGTAGGACGTAATCATCTTCTTTTTTGAAGTAACGTCTGTATTATATAAGATAAGATTAGTATTTCCTTACAGTTGTACTTCAGTGGAAGCAAAATTTCTTAAATCGCTACTTCTAAGAAATTATTTTTTATAAAATTTGCTACAATGTGGCTACTAGAATCTAGAGGGGTGCACGTCGGCCATCTATTCCTATTAGGCTACTATTAGACCTAGACTAGTCAACCCCAACATTAACTATCCTTATGATTGTATTATTACTTGTGGAATTATTACTTGCTCAGTGGCTACTAAGAAGTTAATTGATTTAATGATGCACAAAATTGTATTGTCTAGAATTTTGATACTCAGAATCCAGGGGGGTGCAAGTGCACCCTCTTGCACCCCCCTGCGGGCGCCCATGGTACCGCGGCAAGGTAATTGTCACGTTGATTTTTTCTGAGTTAGATCTAGGAAATAGGAAGCAAGATATAAAAATACTTTAAAATAAACAAAGCTTTTATAAGGAAAAACTGTACATTTATAGCCATATCTATCAATACTGTAAAATGTATTTCCCTTATCAATACTAAACTAAGTAAATTAATTAATATTGATTATTAAATGTACAACTGAACTAGGCGGCGTGCCTAGTTTGCCTATGCCTAAGACTAGCTCTCCTTATGACCCAGATGACCGGAAACAAACTTTGTCCCCTCTATTTCCAACCAAGTCTCTAAAATCTCCAGCGACGGAAGTCAAATTATGTTTTTAGTACTAGTCCTATCGTATTTTTCAATTCTTCTTAGTAAAACTAGAATCATCTCAGCCAAAGTATTTTGTTTACGCCCTGCAAGTGCAAGAATATAAATACGAGGATGACGGTAGGCACAACCTTAAACAACAAGCTTACATGGACAATGCCAAATTCTTTATACAGAGCTATACGAATTCTCTACCTTTGGGCACTTGCTAGGAGAACTTGAAATTGACAAACAATACTAAATCTTTTTATACAAACCATTCTGTAGTCTAAGCAGCTTTCCCATCACCTGCTGATATGGTAATGCTTCATATGGATAAAAAGCTTCTTAAAACAAAACAAACACAACTACCATTTAAAATAGTCATGTAGAGTTGTGCATCGCACTTGGAACCCTAAGGCCAGCAAAAGGAACAAGTGCTCCCTTCTACCGAACTGAATGAACGCTGTAAACCTCGCATATACCGTTCTGTTTGGCCCGGGGGTGGGGTAGACTCGGGGTTAAACTTGTATTTAGTTTGACGTTCACGTCCTGTGATACGGACACCCCGTACGGACTCGCGGACTGGAGACGCGGCCGGAGGCTGCAACACCGGGGACCCCGCCATATTCCTTTGATTTACTAGGCTGACCATGCGGGGCGCGCCACTTATGTAACGGCTCCTTGAGGGACTGCGCCTAGAAGTTGACACGTCTACCAATTTTTCAATGAGTTCATAGAAAATGCCTTTCCGAAACACAAAGTGCTTAAAATCCTTAAAGACAATATGCATCCATTACACTGCAGCTACATTAGATCTGGACAAAGCGGTCAGCTTCTCTCCATCATATAGCTAGAGCTTAACCATTTTTGTTCCACTTTCAGACAGGGTGTTTCAAGGTCATTTGCCATCACTGATAGGAGCGCAGTTTGTTTTGTTTGTGTGCGCGTATGTTTGCATCTATATTGTTGTTTCTTTCTATAGTAGTGATGCCGAGCTCGATAACTGTAGTCGGGAATAAATGTTCATTTTTTTGGACCGATCAAATAATCCTATCTAATCTCAATTTAAACTTGGCATATTTTAGTACCTGACATTTCGTTTCAGAGTTTTCCTAGACATGAAAATAATTCTGTTTTTTTAACCAATCTAACCCATATTGACAGGCACATTAATGAGTACATTAGCAGGCATATTTACTGCATATAAACGGGTATATAGAAAGCATATTGACTCTCATATTGACGAGTATAATTTTAATTCGGTACCACCCTCACCGTGACAACGGTCCTAATTACCTTACCTTATTACGTCAGATGTGCTATAACTAAAAGTTGTGCAAGAGATAAGCATTCTTCTTATCTAATATATAAAAGGAAAACAATGTATGTATGTATGTATGTATGTATGTATGTATGTATGTATGTATGCAGGGCTGGTCTTAGTCCACTGCAACCTATGCGGTCGCAGTGGGCCCCGCCCTTTCATAGGCCCCGCGCTAATTCTATGTGTAATTATTAATTGCAAAATATAAAAAAAAATTCCTGGAAATTTTTTTGCACTAATTAAAATATGAAAACTCATAAAAATCTCATGAAAAATAGACAGAATTGTCATTTGTGGGTGTCATTCATTGCGGGAAACACCAATCCTAAGCGCGATAGAAGAAAAAAGGCATTGTCAGCTTTCATGTTAAAATGTAATAGACACAATCGGGCAACTTTTCACCTTAACAGGACGTTCCCATACCTTGTTTTCTTTTATAGTCACTAACATATAAATATTCCATAGGTTACAAGATTCGTACAGTAAAGCTAACTTGATCGCAATTTTGTACTTACAAAGGAATGAAAAAAATAGGAAAGCCGAATTTATTTTCTTATACAAAATCTTTATTTTCACTTATTAAAATTATTATCCTTATTCCCACTCAGAATATAGGCCCCGCGCAATCAGTTTCGCATAGGGCCCCGCAATCGCTACTACCGGCCCTGTATGTATGTATGCATGGGCGCCCGCAGGGGGGTGCAAGTGGGTGCACTTGCACCCCCCTGGATTCTGAGAAGCCTAATTCTAGCTATTTTTTCGCAGCATCAAATCAATTTCTAAGTAGCAACTAAACAAGTAGTGCTTCCACTGGTTTATGTATTAGTAGAAATAAGTAGATAAGGTGTATGGAATGGATGGCCAACCCAACCATGTAAGTGCGTGCCTCTAAATTCTGAGTAACCACATTTTAGCCTTTTTTTAAAATAATGAAATACATCTTCCAGGTCTGTTTTCTTTCATTACGTAGATGTAGATTCAGTCAGAATCCAGGGGGGTGCAAGTGCACTTTCATGTACTCCGCTAAGGATGTCCGTGCATTATTAATGCAAGAGTTTAATAAATTAATATTCAGGAAAATTTGGTCTTCTAAATCTAAAAGCCTATCATTAGAATATTATAAAGTGAAGTAATTTAAAAAGTAGTGCTTCCACTGAAGTACAGTTGTAAATATATGCTATTATTGTTACTAGAATAGGCAAATCTGTAGTTCATGTTCGACCATGTACGATTTTTTATAGGCTTGCTTTTCTTTGCACAATGAAGGGTGTCAAATATTCTATAGTATGTTAGTCGTGACGATTTGCACATAGATTTAGTTATTAAGAATGCCACAAGGTCGACTTTCACAAAAAATTCTGTGTTGTGATTTAACAGAAGGCATGAGATCCGCTGGTCGTCCACTGCTGAGGTATACTGATGTATGCAAACGCGACATAAAGCTCTTCAAAATCAACACCAACAGCTGGGAAAAAGTGGCACTGGATAGATCCACATAAAGAGCGAGCATTTAAGGAAGGCCCTGGATTGCAGATGGCAGACACAATTTTAGTAGAAAGAAGGTTAAAAGTACAAAGGATTGGCTCCTTTAGTCACATAAGAAGTTGCAAAGGGAAAAAAATCGTCTTGAGATGTAAAATGCTGCAATTTTTGTTTATATTTAGCTAATGTCTAGAAACATTTTCTTTCGATGTGATAAATGCTATATAGTTGCAGTCTTTCGATAAAACAGCGGGTTTACAGTTTACAAAAGAAGAGATACAAGAATGTCATTCGAGTCAAAACGTTGATTTGGATCAACGGAGCACTGGCAGCAGCAAGAGCCCAAAAACTACAAGCTGCAGCATCATGAATTAACTGCGTTTTTTTTGGGTATTTTAGTGATGAAACTCAGATATCTCAGGCACTGAGCAGATGTCTTTGAGTGTCCGGTTTGTAGATTGCGATTCTATTCGACCTCATTAGTTTAGTTCCTGTGGTTCAGAGAGACATGCTATATGTGTCTAACCGTCTAAAGGCATTGTACAGTCTATACATGGACAAACTACTCGGCCAAGGCTGCCTCGTGATGGTTAGAAATCTTCTTCCGTATCAGTCCCTAGAAATAGCGTTGGTGCTACATTTACCTCTTTGTGTGAGACACAATCAACTGAAAAATACGAATCTATTCAAGCTTATAGTCTCAGCTTTGAGATCTTTTACTGTTTGGCGGATCTTAAAATTACTACTGCAAGTGAACCAGATAAACTGCACATGTTTAGTAAATGTCTCCTCCTCTTGTGTTTCTGATTTGTCTTTTCATTGTCGTCAATTATTCATCTGTTCTTGAACCCGTTTCTATGGTGTTGCAGTATTTCCAACTTAACATAGTGGCCGCTCAACAGCAGCTCAGCAGTAACATTTATGGCATAATGAAAAACCATCTTGACTATCCCGAGGAACACGTCAGTGATGTCATCTTGAGGAAGGAGAGACTACTGGCAGAAAAACATGATATTGGATATTGGGTTGTTATCACCGAGAAAAAAAAAACACGTTTGGATTTTGGGAGTTATTACTTCTCGGGGGGGGGGGGG
>JADKLZ010001913.1:28676479-28697594 GCA_021533235.1 Biomphalaria straminea
ATGTATGTATGTATGTATGTATGTATGTATGTCCCCGTATAGAAATCAAAACCGTTTCACCGATCTTGACAAAACTTGACAGAAATGTTCCTTGGGTACTTACTTAGACCTGTGTGTATGAATTGTAGCCTTAAAACAAACTTAAAACCCTCAAAAAAAAATAAAGTTGACCAACTCTATTACAGCTATAGTATTTATGGATCTAGGCTTTGTTTACAATTGTTGACATGAGAAAAGATCGAAAGGATTTAGATCTAGATCTAGATCTAATTTTAAGAAATACACTTTGCACTTATAGATTTTTACTTTGACGCATGAAAATACAGAATATAGTCTAATGATTTAATTAGTTAACAAAATTAAGTTTTGAATTTGTGTTTCAAAAGGATTGTTACATAAATTCGTTCTTTGTATCTGCGAATATAAATATCCTGTTGAACATACTGTCATTAGACATTACCGAAAGGTTACACATCTCTCTATTCCTAGATCTAGGTCTAGGTCTAAATCTGTAATTCAACTCTAAGATGATAGAACTTCGCAAAGATAGTTTTAAGCTTTAACACATGAACATACTCATTATAGTCCATTAATTTCATATTTTAATCAAATTAACATTGAAATTTGTTTTCTAAAGCATTTTTACATGATTGCTACTATTATCCTAATATCGCGTAAATTAAGGTCAATTAGCCATTTTTAGCTCCATTCATAATTTTTTTAACGTGAATTCACGCATTCGCTTTTCTTACAACATTATTATTTTCTTTAATTGTTTCTAATGTACTATATCACTGACTACATCAGCAATACGAAAGTTAAGACCCGCGAGCAGCGGGTAATTTCCGTCTAGGAACTAATATAACGTGACTATATATGGTACGATTGGTGCGGAGTCTTGTGACCAGAATATAAACCAGAGTTTAGTACCATCAGATCGTTGTAATAATCTGTTATGCATGTTAGTGGACTAATTTATTTTGTATTATGTGGCTTGAAGGAGGCACATCGCCCACAGAAGCAACTGAAAGATTGTTATCTAAACGTTCATTACATTAAAAATAACGAAGAAGTTTTGCATAGATGTAGCCTTACTTGCTATAAAATAAAGTAAAGTTACCTTTAAAGACCTTGCGATCTATAAGGCATAAGATCCATCCATCCATCCATCCCAGTGGCGCTACAGCCCTTGAAGAGCTCTGGCCTGCTTGCACACATTCTTCCATTCGGATCTCTTCTGGGCCTTTCGTCTCCACGCCCTAACCCCAAGCTGTTGCAGATCTGCTTCCACAATAAGGCAGAAGATGTACAGGCTAAATGTTTCTGTGGTCTATGGTTAACGAGGGTGTCATGTGGACAGCACAACGACCAACCGCCTTTACTTTTCCCAAATAATGTCAGAGATGGGTGGACCCAGAGGCGCCCTAGGATCCCTGAATTAAGAAACCCAGTCTTCACCAGGATTCGAACCCGGGACCTCGGTACGGATGCCAAGTGTTTTCTGTGCCTATATGATGTACATGCTGGCACGTTCGTTACTTAATATAGCATACTGGTTATTTTGTTACGCAATTGTTTCTAAACAGGTTTTTGTTCCTGGTAATATTACGTTAGCCAGTTTCCTAATGTGCTTATGTAGCAGTAAGAGGTTAGAATAGTGAGTACTTGGGATGCCCAATCTGACTAGCTCTTGTTTTCATTCCAATAAAATCTGGGTCGTTTCGAGAGGTGTCGATGTACACGTCAGTCACCCGGGCAGACGAACTCTAGCTTCTGAAGGCTGCAACCAATCAAATAGCGAATCATCTTCACACGTGGGGGTAAAAAAAAAATGGCCGCCCTCGCGCTAGAGACGACCCCCTGAACGGCCAGTAAACAGCAGTCGATCAATGGCGGGAGGAGTAAACGCCATCCGCCACATTCCCCTCCTCCCGATTCACCCCTTCCCCATAGCCATCCCCCTTCCCTCTTAAGATCGCGGATGACGCCGTAGAGAACTCACAGCTGTCCATCTCCGGCAAACATTGTGCGGGGAGATAATTTAGATGAAAGCAATCGGATTCTGTCCCAGGAATTTTCTAAAATTGAGTGTGAAAATAATGTGTTTATTCTGGAGCTCCAGGAAGCAATGACAGAGAAAACAACATAATCCTGACGAGCCTCCTCACTTGTATAGTTGACCAATTAACATTACGGCGGTAAGAGAATACATCATTCGTAGACTTTCCTTGGCTATCATTTCACCATTAAATTGATAATTTCTTAAGCCTTTATTACATATAAACATTGGCGGAAGACCAAATATAAATAGTCGATCCTAATATGATTTTTATTTAATAAAAAGCTTTCATTTATAACAGTTATAATCATCTGGTGTTAAAACTCGTTCCTCCTCATATTTGATTCGGATTGTGAAATCGCTAAGAAATTGTCTGAAATTAATTAATATGTAAAAACATTGTAACCAAAATACTTTAATATAGATCTAATTTTAACGTCTCTTAATGTTTATAAATGACATAAGCAGTATATATGCACATCCTTATACACAAAATAGTAGAGAAAGAGTAACTCTATTTACAAATTGGATACAGTTAATGTAACTAGTAATAACCACGCGAAGCAGCATTTATAGACATTGTGGCATAAACCACTTGGCTACGTAGAGGGTTTGAGCTCAAATCCTGATGTAGGCCTAGAACTAGGAATTTTGACACTGCGATAAGACTGTTGTGTTAGCCAAAAGACAGCACGAAAGCATCTACCCAGATTCCCATTTCCACCTAGAAAATAGATCGGACCATAAAGCGCTGAACATGCTATGAAAAACTATGATAAGTAATAATGATAATAGGCCTAATAATAGTAATACTAATCAATAATAATAATAATAATATAATTCTAGATTGTAATCAGGGGCAGTCAGTGCCAGAGAATCATTTTAGTTCATGTTTTTAAGTACTAAAAAAATATTGTTTCTTTATTTTACTAACTAAGTTACTTTTTTTTTCTTGTAAAATATCTAAATTATAGATGCTCTCGTGTCCTTAGTACTTATACAATAATAATAACATAACATAACGACCTAAATTGTAATAATAATAATACATATAAATAGTTTCTCACATAGGTACATCTTTAATAGGCACAGAGAGATATAATCAGTAAACTTTATTCATTGCTCTCCTCTATAGTGATGGAGATGGTGCATTTCGTTGATGAGATTGGACGAGTCAGTATTGCAATGTTTTCTGTATAATTCATGGCATCTAAGACCTCAATTTGCCTTTCTGGGCATTATTTCAGTACCTTCATTTCTATGAGAGATTTACACAACCATCTGAAGTAAGCTGAATGGGACTATACTAATGATGATTTAAAACAACATCTCCATGCGGGGGAGTTGATCTTACTCTCATCAACATTATGGCCGCTATTTAGTTAGCCACTTTTTTTTTCAATTATTTGTATAGGCCATAGACCAACGCTTCCTTTATATTGACATTATTTTGTGCTGTAAACGAATACTCTTTAGAAAATTTGATTCTGCAGTGCTTAAAATGGAAAACAGTTTTAAAAAAACATACTTTATCAACAAATACACCAAAATGCTACTTATATTTTTTATCGCCACCGTATGCAAATCTCTAATTGTGTATTCTTGGCTTTCATTGTTCTACTTTGTATCGTTGGATAATATCATTATGTGACAACAATAGCCAAAGATAAGAAAGTAAACGTGGTTGGTAGCTGGGTTGGCCCCATGAACTCCGTGTCCCCATTTCCCGTTGGTTGTGGTTGGTCACACAACACCCTTGTTAACCGTCGGTCAAAGAAAAGGTAACCCTTTACATAATTTGATCACATAGTCTGATAGGTTTTTTTTTTTTTTCAGCGCACTATTTTCCAAAAAGATTGAACTCTTTCACAAACACTATTTATAATAGTATACAAGGAAATTAAGTCATTGACAATTACTAATGAAAGAACAGAGTGCTGGATTTAAGCCCGGGCTGGATTTTTTTGTGGACTGCCCTAAAATGTTTTGAACGTTTTAATGATCGAATAATTAATACAAATTATATCTATATTTGTACCATATTTTTCGAAGAAAGAAATAGAGTTATTCTAAAATTAATCTCAGTTTCATAAAAAAATATATAATATGCATATTTTAATTTAAAAAAAACTGTAGGGTAAAAAAATATATAATATGCATATTTTAATTTAAAAAAAACTGTATACTTTTTAGTTAGTGGATGGTAAGGCCATTGGTTGACAAGTCGTAAATTCGGAGCTATATAAGGTATTCAGAGCATGCAATAAGCGTATACTTGTTATTCACATTTTTGCCAGCAGCAAAAATAAAAAAAACATATTAAAAATTAGAAAAAAAAAACAACTTACAAGTTTCTGATCCATCGAAATTCGGATATATTGTTGTCTACTGTGGACACCCCTTTCTGGTGTATTAGATCCGGCCCCGAATGAACAATTTAACTATTATGCAATTTTATTTTACACAAAGTATATAACTTGCATGTTCAATGAATACTTCAAACTCTTCCTGTAATATACTCTTGTTCTAGCGTTTACTTGCTATCCCATAATTTTTCTTACTTTGAAAGGAACTCTTCTTTTCCCAAGGTTCTCGTACATCGAAAACCAGCATAATGTAGCATATTTTCCGTAGGGTTTATACATAGACATAAATAAATATTGACTGGCCAATAAGACTATTTTATGTGGTGTAGATTTATGAATTGCAATTTTGTGTACTTTATTTATGTCTATGAGTTTTGTTTAATCTCTAAGCCCGGAGATCATGCACATAGACATAAATAAATATAGACTGGAAAAAGGAAGTAACTTCATGTAACTTGAAAACATGTATATCTACTGAATTCGGATTTCCGAATTATGAAAAATTTAAAAATTGCACGATCTTCAGTCTTATAGAGTAAACAAAATTTGTAGACATAAAATAAAATACACACAATTGCAATTCACAAATTTTCATTTCATAAAACTCTCTTATTGGTCAGTCTATATTTATTGATGTCTATGATCATGCAATTTTAATTTTTTTCATAATTCGGAAATCCGAATACAATAGATCTACATGTTTTCAAGTTACATAAAGTTACTTCCTTTTTCCAGTCTATATTTATCTATGTCAATGGGTATGGGTTTATAAAAGCTCAACTTGAAATTTTGCGGAATTATTTATTGTTCCGAAACGAAACATTAATTTTTCTTAAAAACTTAACGGATTAATTTTTATTTTTTTTTTCATGTAGAAAAGGGAAAATAATTAAAACAGTAAAATTAGATAACTTTCAATCTGTAGCCTTGTAGAATGTACAAAGTTTAATCTTTGATAGGCATTAACTTGCCAAATCATGATTTATCACCTTAATTTAAAAGTATTTATTTGTAGGTCTCTGTAGGCCCCTCAAAAGGCTACCACTTGTCAGGAAAATAATGAATAAAGTATGGACTACAAATAATAATATAGACTTATTATTATTATTTTTTTTATTTTTATTATTATATTTTGTTTATTATTTTGTGGCAATAATATCTTTGCGAAACAAAACAATTTCTCTTTCGTAATATTTAGACAGTGAATACAATTAGAAAGGTTTAAACTTTAAACGAGTCTCGTTGATGCTTGCGAAATCTAAGTAATGTTTAGACAAATTTTAAAGCATGCATTGCATATGGTTTATGATATATATAAATAAATATTTGTTGTATATAAAATTTCTTGTCTTTAGTATTAAAATGTATGCAAAATTTTTTTTTTACAGTGAGATTTTACGGCTATGAAACTCGACTTGCAAATTTTCTCTAGAGTCAAGTGTTTCGAATTTCAATCACATTTGAATATTTCTTGAATATAATAACCTGCACATGTATCCATTAAAACATTGGTATCGGTACTAAATGGAATAAGATCAAGGTCAAATTAAGGCAAATGTATTTGATCCTTAAACATAGAAATGCACAGGGCCATCTAAACATCTGAATCATGTGTTACATTGTCCGTTAAAATATCGCCTGGACATCGCCTGGACATCACCTGGTCATGTATTCGGGTCAGTCAACTTGTCATCTACCCTCCCCATTTTCTATAGATGCCCTGATGGGCTCCGGGTCAGTCTACACAACAAGACCAGCACACATTTACGACAGCTATCGGGACAGCATTCTATTGAAATACATCAATGAGGCCTCAAGGTCGACTCTCAACCCGGGTGACGGTCTCCCTTCAATGTCGCCGCCATCGCAGTCTCATGCACCCTCCATATTGCCTCGATCTCCCGAGTCTGGGGCGCCTAATACCATCGCCCACCACCCCAGCCACGAGCTTTCAAGCTCTCGATTACCTATGCTGCCACCTCATCTTCCAAACCCAGGATTTGATATTTTCTCGCGATATGGATTAAACATGCTGCATCCAATGATTCCTCCACACTGCCAAAGATTCCAGGCGAATCAGAATCAACAGAAACATGCGTCTGCTCCTGGCTATCCCTCTGCGACGCATCGAAGTTTCCCTTACGCCACTTCTGAGTCGCTTCTGGCGTCTCCGTTGGCGCATCCAGCCTTTATCAGAAGCTTTCCCCAGCCTCTACCGTATTTAGAGTTTAGCCGTAGCCTGGAAGAGTTGAACCACCCACAGCGCAGAAGATCAGACAGTCCTTGTGGTGACGAGGGAGCGATCTGGAAGCGACTCAAGTCAACGGGAGATTCCAACGTCAACTCGGACAAATCAAAGACCTCGTTAAATCAAAGCCCGCGTTCCGCGCCTTCATCTCCCGAGTCGTCTGTGTCGAGGTCACCCAGAGGACAAATTTTACAGAGCAACGACGTGTCTTCGGCCGTGCCCCATGAGTCAACGCCAAGCGTTGATGCTTCTGACAAATCCTTTTCCGAAACGGACGAATTATCTCCCCTTACGACGCCTCCTAGTGAACATTCTCCGAAGCAGAGCGCGGGAAATCTAAAGGCGGAAATAGAATACAAATCCCCAGCATGCAACAGTGACTCCGAGGACTCTACCGGAAATGATCACGAGATGGATGAAAGACGAGACAATATTGCTGATGACAGAGGTAAGGAACAGTTTGTGTTTCTTGACATTTGCTTTCATTTCAGTAAGAATCTACAACAGAAAGAAAGGATGCAGATTATTGAAGATAATAGAACACTTGACTGTTAGCACTCAGGGATCAAATGTATTTTAATTAGACCAAGGTAGCAAGCATTCATTTCATGCACACATAATCTTCCTATTTTATATATATTTTTAATAAAGCTTATATCAACTCACTCTGTCTGTATGGTAAAAAGTTTGTACATGTTATTTCTTATTCACGCAATCTCGGATTAAGCTGAAATTATTAAACAATTATTTCTTATAACTGACAACACAAGAATCAATAAGAAAGCTAATCAATTATTTAATGAGCTATTGGTAATCGATTATATTGTTTGGTATCTGGAAACAGGGGAAACAAATTGTATTTGACAGATGTGATGGTATAAGTTGAATAAGTCCCCCTGAAGACTCTTCCTGAATATCTTTTTTTAATGCATTAAAAAAAAAAAACGATCATATACAGATTCAGAAATATACCCCCTCTTCCTTCCCCTTTCCTAACTGGTCCAATTTTTATTCTGCTTCAACGTGGCGCTCGCGTGGAAACGGCTCACTAGAGGAAGTGGCTAGGCGAAAGGGTAACAAACACGGTGCCCACGAGTGGACGAGAGTCTGCCCCTTCACGGTGCGGAGTTGAAAGAGAGCTCCCACAACCCTGTCACGAATCTATGCGCTGTTCCTCAAGGGACCGTCTCATTAATGGCGAATCCCACACAGTTAGCTTGGTATAATGAAGGAAAATGGTGGTGGCCCCCGATACCACCTACCGGTGATATTGGAAACAGCAATGCCCTATAGACATTGACTCGGGTCACTCCCAGACAGGCCTGTACGGTCCGACAGGTTTTTTTTTTTTTACTGTTTGCCATTTGTTTTCGGACGGATTCAGATAGGTTTTTTTCAAACTTAGAGCTCGATGAGCTTTCGGCTCAGCTCTTAGACTATCCAGCGGATCTTAACGCATTGAGAAAGCTAAAAGCTAAACAAAAACAGTAAATAAAAATATTTTCAATTGCACAGATTTATTATGCTTATATGATAACATCACAGTGAAGCTCCAAATTAATTGATATAATTACAATTAATGCATGTATAAGATTCGTGAGTTTTAAATTTATCTTTTATGCTCTCCCTGTTTATAAATTATCCTTGTCAGTAAATGTTTAATTTTATCGGTTTGGGAGTTGCAATGCGGACAATATTGAAATGTAATTATGTTGGCTAGTTTGAAACTTTGGCTTTGGTCTGTAAAAGTTTATTACTGACACGGTTAACTGGGTAGATTCATTTAGACTATTGTTAAATTAATAAACATATAACATGTTATTTCTATAAAAGCAGAGTGTTTTCCTCTCCGAAATTCGTTTCAAATAATTCTCTAATAAAGACTAAGGTTGAGTAATAAAGCGTTTTGATTCCAAACCGCGGGGTCTAGGGTTTGAATCCTGTTGAAAACTGGGTTTATACATTTCGGGATCTTTAGGGCGCATCTAAGTCCACCCAGATATAATGGGTGCCTGACACTAGTTGGGGAAAAAGTAAATAAGGTTGGTCGTTGTGCTGGCCACATGACACTCTTGTTAACCATAGGCCACATAAATAGAATACCTTCACATCATCTGCAGTATTGATCGTAAGGGCTAACAAGTGGAACCTTATTTCTCCTTTTTAGCCTAGTCTCACGCAATGTACCTAATTTTATCCAACTCAATGGGGAAGAGGATATTGTGATAAGACATCAACAATTAATCAAACCCAGTAGAGAAATCATCGAAAGAAAAAAAATGTACTGAATTAGCAGCTCAAAACATGCGTCTACGTGATAAAAAGCTATCATAGCCAACATGTTCTTAACACCCCGCCTTCTATCTTCTTTATTTCCACCCACCCAGACTTTCTTCTCCCCCGCTCTGTTGTTTTCTCATCCAGGGCCCACAACTCCTTACACTTTGTGAGATCAACTACCACTTTTAAAACACGAATTGCAAAAGAAGGCGAAGAAGAAAACCGCTGCGCGCTTCAAGCCAAGGAACCACCCCGGCTCAAAGAAGAAGAAGACAAAAAAAAATATGAAACGACCGAGAGCTTTGTCTTTGACAATGGACACCTTCCGCACAGAAGAAGGCATCTCGGATTTCAAAAAACCAAAAAGATTGAAGTAAAGGGGGGGGGGGAATAAGTTGATGCGGTAGGGTTGGGGGGGGGGGGAGATCAACACAAACTTAGGCCTAACGCCATGGGCTGTTAAGAATGCGGCTATTCAAATCGAGAAATTGCCTTTTTCTGCATGACTTGGTTCTGTCAGTCAGTGGGGAGTCCCTGGTCGTGAAGCGACGAATTAAGTTGAAAGTTTTCTACGTCGAAGGTTCAGAGGCATTATTTTTATATGGATTTATCTTCATCCAGTCCTCCAACACCTCCATCGTCTGCTCGCTTCATCTTCCCTCCTCTTTCTTTCTCTTTGCCCCTGTCAACAGCGCTCATCACAAACTACACAGATGACTCCGTGGTCAGAGCTCAGGTCTTTTACATAACAAGAGACGCACTAAGCAGGAGATATGCCGGTTCTAATTTTTAAAAAGCCTACCAAAGAGGAAAAACTCCGCATTTACAGTCATATATCTCAATATTGTAAAATGTTTTTTTCCTTTTTAAAAATATTAAACCAAATTAATTTAAAAATTAACACCACTTAATTAACTAACTTCTTCTTGTGGTTGTGTTTTTTTTTATTGATTTGAGAATGAGGAGTGAGAGAAATATTGGGTTTCAAAATTTTTAGCAGACAGGCAGACAAAGTAAGTTGATATAAGGAAGAGCAGTCCCCCATATTGTTTGCAGTAGTTCGTAGAACTCGTGTCTACAATCTAATGTAAACTTTTCATATGTTAATTGTGAGTGAGTCTGGTGTGAATGTACATTTTTTTAAAAATAATGTTTTGTTTTGTATAATGCAAAAATTGTAAGACAAATTTCCTTACGGACAATAAAGATTATTATTATTATTATTATTATTATTACAACCCTACAATCATGGCTCCAAAAACTTATTTCTAAGATAAAAATATTCAGTGAGTTTCGCTGTTTCACCTTCACGTTTTATAAAATGTTTTACATGTTTCGGAAATTCCTTCACAGTTGAAGATAGTTATTTCCTAGTCCAAACCTCCCGCAGGACGACGGGGGATGGGAGCGGGCAGGGTTTGAACCCGGGACCATCGGTAAATCGATACGACAGTCCAGCGTGCAAACCGCTCGACCATTACCTACCCATTAGTCTGTTGAACCGTTAGGGCACCACACATGATCTTTCGACCATCTTTCACCATTCCCTTCTGTCTTTTGCCTAGGATAAAATTTCTAACAATACCTCTATAACAATACCTCTATAACAATATCTCTATAACAATACCTCTATAACAATTCTTCTATTCATGTCACAACTACACGGAACCTAGATAACGGAACCTTGACATGTATCTCAGAAAAGGCTCTTATAATTTATATCGCCGAAAACTGAATTACTAGTTCGTTTACCGCAGAAGTAAAACTCTAGTTTGACCATAACATTTTTTTTAAAGAAACAAATTTAAATACGTTTGAGCTTGTTGGCCACAAAGAAAAAAACTCAAGTTTGACCGTTTAATTTTTTTTTATGTGAAAAAAAAAAAAGAAACAAATTTTAAAAAGTTTGAGTAAACAATGGTGCAGTTAGCCGTAATGTACCGATAACTGTTTATTTTATATTAAATTTAAAAGTTTCATATTATTTATTCATATTGTAATAGCTTAAGGGAGGCAAGGCAACAAGGCAAAGATGTTTATTTACTGGGACATCACAAATACATAAAACATCTTTCTTTAGCACAGTCTCTTCATATCGGCTCTTTCTTCTGATGTTAACATCCTTCTCAGTCTGATTTCTGGCAGTGCGCACCCACTGCACTATCTTGGATGGCGGTGTGCATGGCAAGGTTATGTATAATCCTCAAAGTAAAAGGTTAGCCGAGTAAGCAACAAGTAATTGGGAAGATCCCATGGCGCAGCGCGCGGTGTGAATGGAAATTGGTGCATCCCAATCCGCACTATTTTGTGAATGAAAGTGGTGTTTATATAATTCTCTTCTTCTCAATTTTTGTCATAATATTAAAAGTATTTCCAGATTTTTGTGTCGTTAAACTATTGAAACTAGAACAACAATACACAGATAGAGTCTACTCTCAGGTTTGACTTTAGAAGTACTTTAATTAATATCACAAATTACGCACATTCGTTCATTAGACATGATTACGAAAGGTAACTCATCTCTCTATTCCTAGATCTAGATCTAGATCTAAAACTCGAATTCGACTCTAAGATTATAGAACTTCTCTTCGCAAAGATAGTTTCATGCTTTAGCACATGAACATACTAATTATAGTCCATTCATTTCATATTTTAATCAAATTAACATTCAAATTTGTTTTTCTAAAGCATTGTTACATGAGTGCAACTCTATTCTTAATATCGCGTAAATTAAGGTCAATTAGCCATAATTAGCTCCATTCATACGTTTTTTTTTCATCAATTCACGCATTCGCTTTACTTATAACAAGTAAATGGGAAGATCCCATGGCGCAGCATGGTGTGAATGGGAAATAATATATCCAAATCCGCACTATTTTCATTCACAAAATAGCATAGTATATTTTTTTTTTTACTTTAAAAAGATTTTTATAATGTCGGAAATTTCCAGGACTTTTTTGACCGGTGGCATAGCATTTAATAATATTTCAGGAGATTACCAAGGGGCTCCTGGTAAATCAAGAGGCCTCGGGAAATCTGTTATATGTTATCAAATGGTTTAATTTAATAATTTATACACCTAAAAATTAGCACGGGTCCAAAGAAAGTGCGGGACCCACTGCGGTCGCATATGTTGCAGTGCCTAAGGCCTGCACTGCAAAAATAGCGGCGTATGCTATCCCATGAAGATCCCATGGCGCAGCATGGTGTGAATGGACAATGATGTATCCAAATCCAAACAAAGCTATGCAATTTTGTGAATGAAAGTAGTGTATATAATTCTCTTCTTCTCAAAGTTAAAAAGTTCAAACGAGAACGACAATCCTTTACTTTTACTTTACAAACGATTTTAACAATGTCCGGAGATTTCCAGGACTGTTTCGTAGGCCTATATGTAATAACATTTCAAGAGATTTCCAGGGGGCTCCTGGTAAATCAAGAGGCCGCGGGAAATCTGTTAGATGTTATAAAATGGTTTAATTTAATAATTTGTACACCTAAAAATTAGAACGGGTCCAAAGAAAGTGCGGGAACCACAACGGTCACATAGGTTGCAGTGCCTAAGACCAGCCCTGCAAAATAGCGGCGTATGCTATGCCGCCGGTCGACTAGTTTTATATATTTTATTTAAAATCAAATTCTTGAAATTTTTTTTTGAATGTTTTTTTTTTTTTTGCTTTTTTTTAAAGTGTATTTTTACCACTTGGATGTCACCCTCAACCGGGTGTCATCCGGTGCGGCCCGCACCCCCCCCTTTGTGACGCCCCTGTTTTTTCTCCTTTTTTTGGGACCTTTTTAATTTGATTATTATTTAAAAAGAATTAACATATTATTTTGTATTAATCATAATACAAAATAAATTAAATAAAACAAATTCTTCTGAAGAAAATAATTTTGAAACACATATTCAAACATTTCCAGTTCGACCGTAGAGTAGACTGCAGGTTCTAGGAGATGATGATATTGTCATTTTAATATAATGATGAAAAATTGTGCCTCAAATCAATTTTCACAAATATTATTTAAAAAAAAAACTATGAGTTTTGAAAAATGTATACCAACGGTAGAGCTATTAACATTTATGAGTTGTTTTTTTTTATTTTCATTTTTAGGATACATCAGTATGTTCGCTGTTTATATCTTACATCTTATGGCTTTTCTCTCCATTTGAGGCTATTATTATTTAATTTTTTTTTTGTAATTAAACATATTTATTTTGACTTTCACCATTTTTTTAAATTTATCCATTTGGGAATATTTGTTAATATTGTTTAGTACAAACCAAACTATGATCAGCAACAAGGAAATTGTTTAATGCTCTTTTCTTTACACGTTTAATTAATGTTTATATCTAGGTCTTCTTTAGGTTTAACAATTAAAGTTTTCTAAATTTAGAAATTAAAAAACAATTACTTCCCTTCACAAGACCATTACCCAAATTGAACAAAATACAGATTAATTCATGTGATATATAGAGAGAGAGCGAGAAAGTGTGTGTAAGAGAGAGAGAGATTACTTTTGTATTGCTTATTTATAGGGCCGGCCTTGACAATTTCGAGGCCCTGTGCGAAACGCATTGCACGGGTCCCAGTCTGGGTAGGAATAAAGATTTGATTATAAGTGAAAACTAAGATTTCATACTAGTAAATACGTTTGTCTTTACATTTTATTCATTCTTTAGTAAGTACAAAATCACAATATATTTTACTTTACGAGCCTTGCATGTAGCGAAGTCATATGGTATAATAATAATAATAATAAGGCTTGTCTTCGAGTCCGAAGATTGGTGAGGAATACAGTATTTCCCGTGGCTGTGCAGCGCAAGCTGCGACCTACATATTTTGCCACACCCAGGGCAAGCAAAACCATTGTCCGCATCTGGTTGATTTAGATTTTCTTTTCGCCGTCTGCGTTTGTCTTAGGCAGTAGATTTTCTTTTGGTCTCAAATGTGTATCCCACGGTCTTCGCGAGTGACCTTCATCTGTCTCGTTCCGACGCCGCATGCAGCCAGGTGCTCTCTTCTATGTCAGCCAAGGAAAGTTGACGCTTAAGCTGGTCTTTGAAGCGTTTACGTGGGGCACCTCTGTTACGTCGACCACCTTTTAGCTGACCATCGTACTTAATAGCAAGAAGTGCCAGATTGGATTCAGTGGGAATTTGGCTTGGCTACTTTGGCTTGACACCCGACTCGAGCAGAGTTGTATTTATTTTCCTCCTTCAGTCGTAGAAAGACTATGGTTAATCTCGAACACTTTTTCATATGGCTGTGGAGCCCTATTTTGGAGAGACACTCCCGTCCACATATAGTACAGGTCAAGGTGGCCTTCGCTTTGCTGGAAGAGTGATAGGGCACGCTTTTCTTCAAGAGCTGAGGCCCATGTTTTCTCTCTGTCTACCAGTCCATAGCTTTCTTGGTCACCGTCTCTCTCCAACTTGTGCGGTCTAGGGCTATGTCTTCCCAATGGTCAGTTCACTGATTTTAAATCCCGTTTTATCACATTCACTGTGTTTACTGAGCGCGTTAAGGCATCACGGAAAACCTTCTCCCAGACAACCTCTCCTCCCCCCCCCCGCCTCAAACTGGTCCACAAATGAGATATCATGCTCGTTCTGAGCATGATATAAACATGAAAGTAGCTATATAAAAGCTGTAATAATAATTATTATTATTGACCTCAAAGGAATTCTTGGTTTGTTCAAAGCGAGAAGCTTCTTTCACCAGATGCCACATTTACGGATAACAATATTCTGAGTGCAACGAAATAGTTTGGGGAAGCAGTGTGTCATCCATTGGTGGAGCTCAACATTTTCTACTAGGATTTTGTTGATTTTTTGTATATTTTTCAGGAGAAAAAAAAAATAGGCCCTTTTTCTGTAGATTTTAATAGTCCCAGAAGACTTCCGGGAACTTCGCGAAATCAAGAGGCCTCGGGAAACCTGTTATAATGGTTTAATTTAATAATTAGCACCTAGAAATAACACGGAGCCTATGAAACTGCGGGGTCTACCTGCGGCCGCATAGGTTGCAGTGGCTTAAGACCGGCCCTGCTTAGTTATTTCTTTACCTTCGTTTACTCAAAACCCAATAAAAGTCTATTTCTATCTATTCGTGTCACTCATGCCCTGTCCCGAATGGGATTTGAGAGTCGCTCAGAAGAACGCATTGTGTTTGAACGGATTACAGAAGCAAAACTTTCGATCTTCTTATATAAAAGCTAATCGATAAAACTTAAATCTGAGAAAGATAAGGCCAGGCGCACTTTCTTATACAATTACATGTAAGCAAGATGTGGCCATAGTTGTTTTATAAAGCTTATATCAACTCACTGTCTGGGTGCATTCTGTTACAGCCTTTTTCTCTCTCTTCCCATTGTTGGATCCAGTTGACATTCCGCACAACTATTCATGGTCAAAGACATCACATAAATCAATTGTAAAAAAAAAATTAGTTCATCGGTTGATTAGCATATATCTCCTCCTCCATATGCCCTGATGAGAGAGCACAGAATCAAGGATTATATATATATATATATATATATATATTCTGTGGCATTTTACGTCTCGAGAGACGATCTTTTCCCCTTGCAAGCTCTTGTGTGATCCTTGATACACAGCTGCGATCGCAGGTTGTGCATATGTATTCACCAGGCGCCGTTGCATTTTCACCCTTCTTTCTGCTTCTGTTGTTGTATGGCATCTGCAATCCAAGACCCCTCCTTTATGCTCTCTCTCCATGTGGATCTATCCAGTGCCACCTCTTCCCAGCTGCAAGTGTCGATCTTAAAGAGCTTAATGACCCGTTTGCATACATCCGTATAACGTAAAAGTGGGCGACCAGCGGCTCTTCTGCCTTCTATTAGATTGCCATACAGAATATCCTGTGGAAGTCGACCTACTGGCATTCTACGAATATATATATGAGAAAAAAATAATGATGATACTGATGAATATTGTGCAAATCGACACTTCATTTACTATTCAACTGGACCTCTTACGCAAACTATTTAAGAAAGGGTCGCGACGTTTTGGTGTAGCCATTTAGCTGCAAGCTGTTTTGGTGTAGCCATTTAGCTGCACGCCGTTTTGGTGTAGCCATTTAGCTGCAAGCCGTTTTGGTCTACTCTTTTTGGCGAAAGAGGCTATGCCGCTGTACTGCAGATCACTTAACTTCTTTGAATTTTGTATGATAATGTGTCCTGGTAATTTTCCTGGTATAGAAAATTATCTTTCAAAACGTCTGAAAATGTATGTCTTCATTGTTTTGAAACAACTTTTATCCTCACCTTTATCTTAGTATTATCTTATATTATACAGACGTTACTTCAAAAAAGAAGATGATAAAGTCCTACGCGTCCTGCATTCAGTCATGCATATAAACCAATGACTTAAATTCTGCCAAGTCACTGGTTTTCCTGGCTAGATCAGGCAATCCATTCCATGCTCTAGGGAAGAAAGAGCATTTGTACAGATTTGTCCTAGTCTGTTGGACATTTGGGGCACCAAACAAGATTTGTCAACCGTCTATCTCATTTCCTCTCCGTCTTTTGCCTTGGATAGAACCTCTTTTAATGACATTATTTTATGTTGTCTTCCCGCCGCTTTCTCTGTCTGAATCTTCTTATTTTTCCTGGTAATGTTCCTTGAAGGAAGGTTTTTGCAATTCCTTTTGCAGTTCATCGTGGGGTCCAATCGCTGTAGTCACCCTGTCTCTAATCTCTCGTTTGTGATGCTTGATCTAATTTCTTTTTCATAAATAAAATTTAAAAAAAAAAACATGAAAGAAAAAAGTAAAGAATGTTGATTTAGGTATAAGCAAAATATCCACAAATCTGAATCTAGCCATCTGTGCTATAAATAGATTACGTCAGTCTTGACGGCACAACGATTTTAAACAAAAATTGGCCTGGCCCTCGGATGAGCAGTATGTGCGCTTTTAATCCTCTTAGTGAGCTATTAAAGTGTCTTTGATCTGCTGTCATAAACTGAGGTTAAAAGCGCCCCAATCCAAATACAGATATTTTGAAAGATTATCCACAAAGAAAAACAAATAAAAAAAGCGTTATTATATTATGCGATAAATACCATTTTATAATTTCGAAGTTGCATAAATAAATTCTGCACGAAATGGTTATGTAGCCTATACAAAGGGATTAACTTTATAATTCAAAATAATTTATTTTCTTTTTATTCATTTTATTTAAATTTATTCAAACTTTAAACATACCAATAATAGGAAAAGGGAGATAAACAAAACCATTGAGATACAAGTTTCCTACACGTAATACGGTGTAGTAGTACACACCGGTTACGACCGTTGATTTGTTCCCAGACTTGAACTGTCTATTATAGCCGGAACATGGCGTTGTATTTTTTTTTTAATTTGTAATAAACAGGCCATTTTTTAACGATCAAACTAACATACTTTTTTTTTTTGTAGCCCGTGAATTAGTGCTGCTCTTACATTGGTATTTTACCGTCCACTCTCTCTTTCCTTCTCTCTCTCTCTATCTCTCTCTCATCTCATCTCATCTCAGCCTGTGGTCCCTACTGGGGCATTGGCCACCAACCAGCTTTCTCCAGGCATCTCGGTTCTGGGCGAGTCTCTCCAACTGTCCCCATGTCTTGCCCATCTGCTTGGCTTCTGTTTCCAGATCGCGGCGCCATGTGTTCATGGGCCTTCCTCTATTCCTCTTTCCTTGGAGGTTCCAGGTTAGGGCTTGCCTTGTTATGTTGGATGCAGGCTTGCGCAGGGTGTGACCTATCCATCTCCAGCGTCTCTGAAGGATATCTATTTTAATGGGCTGCTGTTTTGTTCTTTGCCACAGTTCCTCATTCGAGATCTTGTCTGGCCAGCGGATCATAAGAATCTTCTCTCTCTCTGGAACCACCATTTTTTTCTCTTTACCTGAGCATCGTGATTTCTCCAACATAGACTTTTGACTTGATTTCGAGCGACTCGCTTCATAATGCCCCCACCGACACAAAGATCTCCACACGCTCTCATATTTTGGGATTGTTAATTATAGAAGCCCATACATTTAGCAGCTTTCCCTCCCCCACCCCCAGGTCAAATACCAAAAAGTTAGTCCTGTGACTTTTGATCGGCGGTAAAGCGCTTGGCTTCTGAGCTGGAGGTCCCGGGTTCGAATCCTGGTAAAGACCGGGATTTTTATTTCGGGAACCTTGGGCGCTTCTGGTACCTGGGTACCTTCCAATAGTTGGGGAAAAGTAAAGGCGGTTGGTCGTTGTGGTGTTCACACGACAGCCTCGTTAACCGTTGGCTACAGAATCAGATGACTTTTACACCATCTGACCTATAGACCACAAGGTCTGAAAGGGGAACTTTACTTTTCTTTTATATATTTCGACCGTTTCGGGTAGTTTAAAAATGCATATTATTAAAGCCTCAATTGAATGCCATACTCCCGCTCCCCTTAGTACAATTATTTTGGTATTTGGGTCTCTAAAGAAAATATAACAATTTGGTTTTATTTATTATAATAGTTTAGCTTACCATTTTATTTAAACGTAGCAAGCCTAGGCAAAGGGGGCTAAACAAAAACATTGCGGTACAAGTTTCCAACTCTTCTGTGGCATCAGATGGGGGAAAATAGGCAGATCACAACTGGGTTTCCATAGCAACGTGAACCACTACACTCATCTTTAATCTTCGGACTCGAAGACATTGCCATTCGTATATGCTTCTCTCGGACAGAGAGGAATGGAGAAAAACGGTCGACAGATTACGTGTGGTGCCCCAACGGTTCATCACACTAAGGAATATGTGAAGGCTAAGGTTAAAATGATCTCGTTAAGGCAGATTATCTAAAGATCATATGTTTTATGTCCGTTAGTTTACGAAACTGTCCATGTGACCAGCACAACGACCTAACTCTTTTAAATTCCCAACTACAATCAGGAACCCAATTAGATTTGGGTGGACTCAGAGGCGTTCTTAAAATCCCGATGTTTGAAATTCCTGCCTTCACTGAGATTAGATACCGAGTGCTTATGCACTCAGCTACCATGTCGAATCTAGCAGGCGCATAGAAATGTATAATTTGGTTTTTGGTTTGACTCCCCCTGGTTAGTTTTGGTAATGACTATTTGACTTTTTGTTCTCTTTGCAGTACTAAGCTTACGGCTCTTAAATGTAATACTAATAAACAAATGTGACTTTAATTGCACTGACTTTTTTTGTATTGTTCTAACCGTATGGACTGAATCATTCGTCTATTCACTCTCTTGATCAAAGTTAATTTGGTGTCTTTTTGTTTTGCAGGTTCATGTGACAGGAGCGCGGAAGACAATAACACTGCAGACACCATAGCTAATGGCTCCTGTTACAGTCAGGAAATGGACCTTGGCGCAACAGACGTGACCAATCGTCTGCTGAAATTTGAAGGTCAAGATGCATCAGAAGGTCAAACTTCGACTCCGAGTAATAGAACGGTGCGTCTTCAGAATGCGTCTGAAGATCAGGCGATCTCCGAGGACACCGCCACGTCTTGCAACGTGACACACTCTCGCGGCGAACACCGGAAATCATCTGATCACACCGCGAGTGAGCACGTGCGAGAAGGGTACTACGCATTAAAGCCGACTTTAACGAAAAGACTTCAAGAACAAGGAAATATTTCCTCCTTTTACCCCGGGTCAACTAATAAGGAAGCTTCTATTAAATCACAAATGTCCCACGAAAATTGTTCCAATTACAACGCTGTTTCAAAGAATGATGCCCAGAGCTGCAACAGCGGCATTGATTTATCGACAAAAAAAGATTCAGCCTGTTCCAATTTTGAATTCGGCTATTCTCTTACAAATAATCCAAGAGTCCAGTTAAATCATTCGTCTCCTTCTGAATCAATCACAAATGTTGATGCCAGCATGGAAGTTAATGTTAATAAGACAATGCATGTTCTTTCTCCCTTGAGTCGGAATCCTGAATTGAATCAAACCCCCACTGATTACAGTGACAGAGCAACGGTTTTAAGCAAGTCTTCCAGCAATCACATGTCTACACACTTTCTGTCACATCCGGCATTCGCTAAAACAATTAGTCCCGAACAAGCTTTCCAAAGTGTCCACGGAGTATCTCTTCCGGTGAGACATCCAGTTTTCCAGACGAGCTTTCCAGGACCGATCTTGTCCGAGCCAGATTCACCCCGGGGTCATTTTTGGTGGCCGAGCAATTCTAACAGAGAGTTGCCGACACATCAAGGCGCACACCGTCTGAGTTATTTCAGTACAAGTAGTGCCTACAACTCTCAAAATTTTCATGACCTCACTTTTGGTGGCAACGTAATTGTGGATAAGAGAATACCCAATAACGATGATAGGAACGACACTTTAAATAACAGCGGCGGCTCCGTAAGCGAAAAGTTCGTCGCTGATCAAATCCAGCACCAGGGACACAGCTCTCCAACGCAAACAGCTTTAAACCCATTCAGTTCAACACAGCTGTCGCCTCGGCCTGCGACCACCCTGACATCGCCAAAGTCACATCTGAAGACTGCGGCCGCCGCCAACGATCAGTGCAGCGAAGATGACGATGCGGATGATGATGGCAGTGGGGGAGGGAAGTCCAGGCGAAGGAGGACGGCTTTCACCAGCGACCAGCTTCTGGAGCTAGAAAAGGAGTTCCACAGCAAGAAGTATTTGTCGTTGACCGAAAGGTCAGCCATCGCTGCCCAACTGAGGCTTAGCGAAGTACAGGTTAGTAGCTAACGAATAAAAGATTGTGTTTTCTTAGTTGTCTATTAAATAGTGCAGAAAATACTCAAAGAGCGCGGTGTGTGAAAACACTCGGCCTTCATGCCTATTCAAAATTTCTTAATTATCCCCAATCTGATCTGATTGCAATGTTTTACGGTCACTAAGAAATAATATAATAAGAATATAATAATTCTTTTCAAAACGTTTATATATTATACATATAGATAGATAATATCAGGTGGCCGAGCCTTGCTCGGTTAAATAATTTATAACTAAGAAAGGTTATATACTACTGCTACTGGTGCTACAGCCCATGGAAAGATATGGCCTGCTCTTACACATCCCTCCATTCATATATCTCCTGGGCCTTTCGTCATCACGCCCTAACGGTAACCCCAAGTTTAGATATCTTGTTCAGTGTGAGAAAGTAAGGAGCAGTAGAGCAG
>JADKLZ010001913.1:28723327-28736464 GCA_021533235.1 Biomphalaria straminea
ATATATATATATATATATATATATATATATATTCTTACAATAGATTTTTATTGGTAGTATGTATGAATTTGAAATCATTAATTTTTCATATTTGAATTATAAATGAGTTGAATTTAATATTTAAATTATAACTTTAATAGTTTTAGCCTCCCAAATGGGACTCATGAGGTAAAGGACTAGATAGCCCTAACAAAGATTAAAGAGCATGGCATGTCCTAATATGTGCCAATGTACCAGTGAACTAAAGCTTTAATTAACTTTTAAAACCTATTTTTATTCAAACTTATATACCAATTTCCAGAATTCACTATTTGATCAGTGAAGTGACCATAATCATGCATTTAAACTGCTTAAATGTTTTATGATTCAAGATGCCTAATACACAAACTATAGTACGGGTAGCTATTTAACCAACAACTCAAGAACTTTGGCGATTGATTTTTTTTAAGACTACTCTTGCTCTAAACTAAAAACCCAGCCAAGAGTGAAACAAACATGAAAGGAAAAAAAAAATGAGAAAAAAGAAAATTCAATAGCTGAAACTAATGATCTTATTTAACAAAAGGGAATAAAACACACTAGACAACATAAATGCTAAAACTAATAAAATGGTACCAACAAATCAGACACCAAAGGTGGCTGCCTGGTCATGGGATAAGCAAGCGGTACTGTTGGTACTGTTGTTCAGACTTGTCAATGGTCCTCAAGTTCATACCCTGCCCGCTGCCATCCCCCGTCGTCCTGCGGGAGGTTTGGACTAAGAAGTAAATTGTCTTCAACTCTGAAGGAACGTCCGAAACGTGTAAAACATTTTACAAACGCCTACGCAGTATAACAACACAGACATCCTCGCACATCATAAAAATACTTACCTTGTCCAACAAAATAGACATGGAGTTATCAGCCACAAGCAGCACTGGAATTTTAGTCAGCTTCAAGGCAGTGTATAAAGTATTGACATTGGCAAACGTATGATCCATTCGTCCCCCAAAAGCACCAACAGCTAAAATTTGCTATAAAAAAAAAGTAAAAAATATTTTAAAAAATAGTTCAAAAATATATTTAAATCAATACCGGTATTCACAATATTTCTTTTTTTTTTTTCAAAAATTCATATACATATTCATTTAGCAGAAAGATGTGTTTAAAAATCTGTTAATATTGGCATTGAAATGAAGTGGCTTATGCTTCGCATCTATTTAATTAATTTTTATTAATAATTCTGATTTCAATTTCTTTCAACAAGTTCTTGATTTAAATTTAGTAAGGTTTCCTGAAGGTGTAATTTTAAATTTCATGTTAAGATGCTATTTCAGGTCCTATTGCTCTGAGATTTCAAACATCCCTATTCAAATAATCTGAAACGTACATTTAAACTAATAAAATTCTGAGCTTTACCGAGCAGGTTCCCATTTTGTCGACTACTATTCTCAAACACTTGGTAAAGTCTGTTTCATCTTGATCTGGTGTAGCAACCACAGGTACTTTCTACAACACAAAGATAGAAGAATTAATTGCACAAGCAGTTAAAGCATTTCTTTCACGATATATGTCATTTACTTTCAACAAAAACTGATGTGACGGTTGTTTAAAAAAAAAAAGGTTTTGCATAACTGAATAAATTCTTAGATATCCTTGCAGAAGGAGCACAAGGTTAAAATGTCAGTGTTGACTGAAATTATTATTCCTTTTATGCCCCCAATTCTAATGGATGCTTAATGAAAGGTGAATAGTCTGTAGTCCCTGCCATAAGACAAATTTCATATGCACATGTTCTATGAACCCCCAAAATGTTAGCTCAAAGTTTTCCCCCTAAAAGTTATTGAATGTTTTGTTTCATTTATTTTCAAAGATTCATTATTTAAAAAAAATTTTGTCAGATTGTAACTGAATATTAAAAGAAACCTAACTCAAAATGAAGGCAGAAGCACTAAAAGAAGTTTGTGATTTTAAATATATTGTTTTATAAAAAGAAAATAATTTGATGATTAATGACTATATAAAATTAAATCGCAAACAGAATATATAAAAGATTATATTTTAGTTCATAGGTAACTAGGAAATGGACAAGCTCTCACCCGATTTTTATAATATTCCAGTAAATCGGGGTCCGCTGAATCAAAGTCTCCAGTGATGATGCTAGGCAGGTACTGTTCTTGAGTAATACTGGAATGCAAGTAGTTCACAGCACCATCAACAACAGCTGTAAACACACCTGAAGAACCAAAAGTGTAAGATTTACAAGACTTTGATGTTGGGTATCTATAGTCAATTTTTTATATTTTTTTCAATATCATTTTAGTAATACACCTAAAAAAATATTATTTATTTATATATTAAGGTTTACTACTTGTTTGCTCTATTTGTCTAGTTTAAACATTAAAATCTAGAAACATCTATAAACTTTGAATAGTTGAGTTGATAGTTGAGAACAACCTGTTTAACAAAGTATTAGCCAAAAGTATATGCTTGGTCGTGTGGTTAGTGCTCTGGACTATTGTTTGTTTCAATAGGCGCAGATTTGATGTAATAATTTTCCATTCTGAAAAAACATCCAAAATATGTAACAACCAAAAAAACAAAATAAACAAAAAGGCAGTGACTCATACCTACTTTTCTTCCATAAATGCTTAATCAGATGAAAATCTGCAGGATGATTCAGAATTATGAAGGCTATCTTTAGACCTGCAAAATGAAAATAATATATTAAATGTATACATGTATAAAATTTAATTCATAGAGAGCTGTTAGCAAACATGATATAGGCTCAAGGTGTTGTGATAACATTAGAAACATAAACATGACAGAAACTTGATATCACTACAAGCGTCGAATCCATGGTTTACAGTGTTCTCTAAAGCTTTGTTCTGAATTCGCTGCAGGTTGGTGATTTTGTGATCAGTGGGAAGCGTGGTCGAGAGGCTAAGTGCGGCTTTAGCTTGGCTTGCTTGGCTACCTAGAAGGGGGCTCGAGGTTCGACACCCGACTCGGGCAGAGTTGTGTTTACTGAGCGCCCAAAGGCAGCACGGGAAACCAACTCCTAGATACCCCCTCCCCCCCACTGGTCCACAAATGAGATTGGACCAAAGCGCTCTGAGCATGCTATAAGCATGAAAGTAGCGCTATATAAAAGCTATAATATATATATATATATATCAGGTGTACCTGATATGCAGAAGTCGAGGCAGGAGAGTATGAATGCTACGGCAAGCTTTTTTGTTGATTCATTTGTCAAATATGGTCAGAGCGGGCTTTATCAGCACAGCTGCAGATTAAGACCCTTGCAGTGAAGTTGCAGAGCTGACATATGTATGGGTAAAAGGATAGTGTTGAGTCAAACAAAACTTCAAGATTGAAAACTAAATGAACATTTTGAATCTGGAAGTTCATGATAAAAAGGTAATCTGTGCTTTCAACTTTTGTGATGTTGTTCCAAGTGCCAATCTTAATTAAATTTCTGTCTTGTCTTGTTCATCAACCATTAATTTTTTCTCTTAAAAGTTAAGATACTGAGGAAATGTATAACTATGAGTCATCGGCAAAGAACTGGTATAAGATGCAAGTTGGCTGTATGAAACCGCTGAGTGGGTATGTAGATGATAGATCTATACATAACATACATAAATTTTTTTAAATAAATTATTATATTATAAATTCTCATTATTGTTCAATCAGATCAGTGAATCAGTCACTTCAGAAAAGTCAAAGTTTACCTGCTTCTGGCATCAAAAATGCCAGAGGACGTATGACATTCATTCCGCTATTCAGCCTATTGAGCCTATTGTTTTGTTTTTTTTTAATCTGAAAAGAAAATGTAGATCTATATTATTTATTGATCTAAATCTAGATCAAGAATCAAGGTCTAGACCTGATACTAGACTCAAAATAACAGATACAGATGATGACATATAATATGGAGTCTATATGCAGATTTTTGTATTTGTTTCAGTGTATCCAATCAAGTTTTTTATATTTCTAAGCAGTTCTCCAAATACCGAAACACAAAATATTAAGGGTTCTATGTATTTCTGCTGCAGACTTAGATCTAGATTCTACAACATAGATTATATATAATCTCTGATACATTATTTGAAATTGTGTAGTAATGTTGTGCGTCGCACTTGGAACACTAAGGCCAGCAAAAGCTTCCTTTCACTAGCCTGAATTGGGCTGAGAGTTCCTCCTCGCCATCCTTGTCCCTGTGGGACTCGGGGTTAAATTTAGAGTTTTATTTTGCGTTCACTTTCAATGGATATGGACACTTCGGGATCACGGACTAGAGACGCCGACTATAACAGGCTAACCGTTCGGGACCACAGCCAACGGGTCACGGAGGTCACGGCGGGACACGCCATTTGTGTAACGGCCCCTTGAGGGACGGCGCCTGGACGTTGACAGATCGCTGCGGAAGCTCTTTTTCATCCCCACACAGTGCAATGAGGATACTCTCGTACCCTCTTATAAGGCACTCCCGTAGGAGCCTTATTTCGCCACACATTTGGCCTAGTCGTCCCCGCTCACGACCCTCTCCACCCGGGCGCTACGATGAGGCAAGGTAGCAATCCCGGGCCTATACACCAGCAGACGGGAAACTTATCTCATTTTCCTTCAATGTAGCCTTCTTGATCTAAAACTCAGACGCGTCTCCAGATGGGTGCGGTCCGCACTACTTTTCACTCAAATGGGAAAATAAAAAAGGAGACAACTTTGAAAAAAAGTTTATTACGAAAAAAAAAAACGACAACATATAAGTCATATTGGCCTATCGATGGTTGGCTGCCTGGTCGTGCGGTTTGCGCGCTGGACTGTCGTTTGGAATTTGGATTGATCGATGGTCCCGGGTTCAAACTCTGCCCATCTCCTATCCCCCGTCGTCCTGCGGGAGGTTTGGACTAGGAAGTAAACTATCTTCAACTCTGAAGGAACATCCGAAGCATGTAAAACATTTTACAAACAAACATTGATTAAAAACGCTTCAATTATTTTGAATCAATCATGTAATTATTTATAAATAGATCTAGACTAACAATGATCACATTCTGAGATTGGAAATGTTTTTTATTAGGACTTAATTGTGTTGTTTTTTTTAAATCGCAACTTATAATCTCCCAGAATGCTCAGTGCGCTATGGTCCAGTCACTTCGAAAGTTTCGTGCACAGCTGGGGTAGGAGTAATTTTGTACTTAGTAAACTATAAATAAAATGCAAAGACGAATTTATTTTCTAATACAAAATCTTATTTTTCACTCATTATCCTTATCACAACCCAAATTAGGCCCCGCGCAATCCGTTTCGTATAGGGCCCCGCAACCTATAGGACCGGCCCTGCCTAATCACACTGTGCTAACAAGACTGTAGTATAATACTGGAATGGTGGCCATGCGACTGGATGTAATAATTATCAATTCTGAAGGAACATTTGAAAATGTATATGTAAAGCACAGGAAAAGAAAGGATACACATAGGAGGTAATCATTTTTTTTATGTATTGTCTGTATTTTATAAGATTAAAAGAAAGATGAGCCCGCATATTTGAGCACGGAGCAGCATGTTGGTATAGTTCATAAGACTTAGTCAATGAGACTGTACCAGCTTAAAACTATTTCATTTTCATCAGGTAGGCCTACATTACTTTGTCTCCATACAAGATTTTAACGTCTTTTTTTGGTCCCCATAGTAAGTGTATGTCCTACTTTTGTCCAAACTCTGTTTGGCAATCCTATTTCATAAGACGCTTGAAGTTGTAAAATGCATTATTTAATATTTTCAATCTTCCGAACTTTGACCCAGCTTGTTTCAACAACCATAATTTAGAATTTAAACCTATGTTGCATAAAGCTGTATTTTCGTCATCACTATATGTAACGATCTTTGCGTCTTTGACTTCGGCATTTATTGAGCATAAAAACACGCTAGATTTTTAAAAACTTTAATGAAAGGATAAATTATGAGCATCCTGCTTAAACATAGAATATAAACAATAGAGATATACATGGCCGACTGCGCAAGTCTAGGCGGCTGCCTAGGGCCTAGCCTTCATATTTGTTAACAAAATGTGAATTTTAATGAAAGAAAAACAAGAAACAAAAACAGTTGTTTATTTTTAATCCATCCCTCCTTTTGAAGCTGATGGTATCTATAACTAATTATTTTATAAATTTCTTGTAATGCTCCATTATTGCAAGGAGTACTCCTTAGTCATTGGCCATAGAAACCCATAGAAACAGATGACTTTAACATCCTCTGCCCCTGTAGATCGCAAGGTCTGAGAGTGATATTTACTTTTATATCTATTCTGGTAGTTTTGCCTTTAGTCATTCGGACTATGATCTAGAAACAGTCCTCTTTTAATTTATGTTAAAATTACAGATGAAATAGAGAGAAATATGCCTAGAAATAATAATAATAATCTTTATTGTCCGTGAGGAAATTTGTCTTACAATTTGTGCATTATACAAAATAGAGAGTGTCTGAAAGTATAAAGCTCTTATATAATTATTATATAGTGTAATTAAATGTAGGCCTATATTTGACTTTCTATTCAAAAAATTTTACAATACAACAAAAAAAAATATAAAAAAAAAAATAATAATAATTAAATTAGAACAAAACCAACAAAAATATTTAAAATTGATTAGCCTCGTTTTTAGTTTAAACGGAGACTACTGGACCGTAATTTTACCATTATTATTTTTTTATCAGAAGTTTCGCATATAATTATAACATGTGATATCTATCTTTTAAAAAAAAAAAAATTATCTTTCTATTCGACCCATACCTAATTGTCACCTTTATTGTAAGGAGGTGCCTAAGTCTGTTTAAAAAAATAAACATGTATAGGCCTAAGCCACTAAATAGGGCCCATACAAATTACATAATAAAGTAATACACATGAATATAACAATAGGTAGTTGTAGTTATTAAAGTTACATAAAAGTATAAAGGCCTGGTTTTGTTAAGACACTTATAACAAGATTTTGCGTGTTTTAAATGTCAAGGTTCTTTCCCTTGTTTATTATAAAACCCTAGCATAACAGATTATATAAAGTTGTCTATTTATAGAACAGTGACGTTTATTTTGTGTTTATATGTATGTTACATAAGCTCTCCCATTTATAAAATACCGTGGGACAGAAAGTGAAACAGAAGAGTGGGCGAACTTGTTTCACACATGTTGACTTAGGAAAAGAAAGAATTCAAAGATAAATATTAACTTTGAGAGAGAAAAAGCAAGTCGGAGCGAGAATAACGTAAGTAGATCTAGAAATCTTAACTGAATTTATCTTCATTCAGAAACATCTTGACCTATATATTAATTAGGCCTATATTCGAGACTAAAGGGTCGCTAAGCGAAAAAGCGTTTAAAAAGTAGGCTAGATTTAGATTTTCTTTTTAGTTATCATTTTAACCCTATCACTAGTATCACTATAAATGTTTTTTTGGATTAAAATGCGAAAGCTAGACCTACATTAAGAGTTGTCAATATTCTAGTCTTTAATATTAGATAATAAAATAATCAGGCCTTAGCCGACAAATTGGCATATTTGATATGAATATTTAGATCATATTGTAATGTTATATCTATGATATTAAGTTTAAACCTTTTTAGCTTTCGTGTTTGTTCAATTTTGTTGTATCATACGAGGTCTCTGGTCTATAGTCTGTGTTAAGTTATTGTGTAGGTCTATAGGCCTATACATTTTTGCTTGCCCTGGATGTGGCAAAATATGTAGGCTAGATCACAGCTGGGACTGCACAGCCACGGGAAACACTGTATTCCTCACTAATCTTCGGACTCGAAGACAAGCCTCTTATTATTATTATTATTATTATTATTATTATATACATTTTGAATGACGTTTCTGTGACGCCCTACTTTTAAAGTAAACAAGAGCTACAGCCAGAAAATAGGACGAAGGGGCACCACTTGAAACTCTGTATCACAACTTTTTCTGCAACTGCCCCTGTCCTCTGCTGTTATTCAGTAAATCTATAAAAAGTTGAATCTTCCAACTTTGGCAAGCAAGCTTTGTTTGCCTTTCTTTCTAACACCATATATATGTCTAAGTCTTGGTCGACTTTCTTAATGCTTTATGACTTTATGTCATACAGCTGAGCAGCTGAGCTGATCCTTCGGCATTCTGCCTGGGTCTATGAGCTAAACATATCCAAATCCTCTGAGACCAAAAACAACACGGATACGTGGGAAGTAGCAATAAGTAAACTACTAATGTATTCACTGTTAATCTTAAAGCGTTGATGTCTTAGACTTGTCGCCGGCCAAATCACACTACACATTAGAAATGAAATAGAATATGAAAACCTACCCTCGGAGATAAAGCAGCATTCAAGGTTAACTAGAATAACACTATGCCCTTATTGTGACAGCAAAGTAAGGGTTTAGGCAACTGAATGTGTAGACATCTTCCATGCCATGTACAAACTCAGAAAGACTCTCGATACCTGTAAGAGGACATTACCGATGCAGCCTTTCTACAGGATAATACATATTAATACATAAAACCATGTTGTTAGATCAGCAGAGGGCATAGTGGCAACTGACCTCGCAAACTCATTTGAGGCCCTAAACATCCCTAAGAGGATTCTCGTTACCTGTCAGAGGGCAGTGCTGCTGCATACTCCTACCACATTCCCACAAAATTTCTCAGTGGACACTTCGACTACAATGAGTTTTTTTTTTCCCTTTAATTTACCTCGATCTTGACTACAAAAGAGAAAGACTATACAACAGCGGTTCTCAACCTTTTAAGCTCGGAGACCCTTTTTTATAATCCCCCACTCTGCCGCGACCTCCCGTCACACACACATGTACAACAATAGAAGAGTAGGCACTAACAATCCATATTTTCGATGGTCTTAAGCGACCCCTGGCAAATGGCACAAGGGGTCGCGACCCACAGGTCTATACAAGTTATTAATATCATAATGATTTATTTCAGTTTAATCTTACCAAAGCTTTCAACACGTTGAATCGCGATGGCTATTAGAAGATTTGATCCCGGCTCAGATACCCCCAACATTTGACTCCATAGCTACACGAGGGTCAAAAATGTCGCTACATACATGACCTATTGGTTCATTTCTCTCTAGAGAATGGTGCTGGTGTTTACCCCAACATTTATCTAATTATTCTTTGGAATAACGGTCAATAAAAGAAGGCGAACTCTGCATGGGGTCATTTACATCGAGTACCACAATGAAGGCAGCAGCCAGCGTAATTGACTTATATAAAACAGACGTTTTTTCAAAAAAAAAAGAAGATGATTACGTCCTACGCGTCATGCATTTTGGTAATGCATGTTAGTCAATGACTTAAATTCTGCTAAGTCACTCGTTTTCCTGGCTAGCTCAGATAACTTACGACGTTCGCCGTACCATACTAAAAATTAAGGAGATAATTGTTACTTAGCTTCTTTAAGCGAAAGATTGCGTCTTCCTGGCGCATATTGAGCAAGGGCTTCAACTTGCTTTAATGAATATGCTGAGGCTGCTGCCTCGATTATCGAAACTTTAAAAAAAAAAAGGAGATTATGCTCCGGATGTCCACAATCGGAACTAAGTTTCACAAATCAATGTAAATGGCCACTTTACGTACCAGGGCAACAGAGTGTCTAGAGCCAGCAACTCTTTTGGTTGCCTCCAAATGAGAATATGGTGGTATGGGTCTCTTTGAATACCAACGAAAATCAATGTCTATAAAGCAGTGGTTCTCAACACACTTTTTATGGTTCTGGGGCTTGGTGCATCTAGTGTTTCTCCGACGATTCTATCATGAGTGCCCTCGTTCCATTATAGGCAATCTTTATCAAGACTAACAGAGGATGGTGTAAACAGTATTACCTGTTACCTATCCCTTAGTCTGTGGACCGTTGGGGTACCAAGCAAGATTTGTAGACCGTCTTCTTTCATTCCTCTCTATCCTTTGCCCTGTTTAGAGCCTCTCCAGTGTTAGGCCCGTCCATTCTTTTATGTTGTCCTCCCACCGTTTTCACTGTCCGCCTCTTCTTCTTTTTCCTGGTACTGTTCCCTGGAGCCGCCTGGAGGAAGGTCTTTGCGAGCCCCGAAGATCTTGTAATATGGCTATATATTTTAAGCTTGCGTTTTTTCACAGTAGTTAGCAGGTCATCATTGGGTCCGATCGCTGCAGTAACCCTGTATCTAATCTCTTGGTCTGTGATGCGGTCTTTAATTGCGATGCCTAGGATCCTTCTGTAATATCTTAATTCCATTGCTAGGATCCTCCTCTCTAGCTATGCAGTCAGCGTCCAAGACTCACAAGCAAATAGAAATGTGGCCATGACCAGTAAACAGTATAGAGGCACTACTAACCATTCGCGTGTGTGCATGCCTAAGGCGATCTTTTTTATTTTGGGAGGGGGAGGAGATATGTCAATCTGAGTACTCTAACGTAATATAGGATTATACCTTATCAGACTCACATTTTTTTTAAGGAAAGCGCAGAATTAGCTAAATAACCTAAACTTTATTGTTAAAATGAAGGAGTAAATTTAATTGTGTTAATATTTTGGAGCTTTTGCGTTACAAATTAGGTAAAGATTGATATAAATAATAAATGTTTTCAATACTTTACAAAAAAAATATCTTAAGGTGGATCTAAGGTTAGAAAACCAAAATTTAGGAAAAGCTATTTTTTGACATTTTTTTGCTTTTAGATGATATATTATGTGTCAAATAAGGTAAAAAAAGTTAAAAAAATAAAAATATGCAAATTAGGTAACCAATATGGCCGCCGCAAGGCTAAAATATAGTATTTACAAAAAAGTTAATAACTTTAGTAAAACTAAATATTTTTTAAAGAAATTTGACAGTCTGTTAGAACTATAGCTGCTGCAGTGGCTGAGCTAAAATAAATAATGTGTGACTATTTTTAATGAATTGGTGAAGTTTTGAATTAGGTCCTTAAAATTGTACTTATTTTTTCATTGAAGGTTACAAACTTATGCACATAGAAATATATGTAAATATTAAATGATGTTAAAGATTTTACTTCGGCCAATTAATGATATGATAAGGCTTAATTGTACAAAGTTTCGTAGAATTTGAACTAAAACTTTTTGAGTTATTAACTTTTTCGTGTTATGAAAAGCGTGAAAATTAAGTTTTGAGAAAATCCAAAAAAACTGAAAAAATTGCTTGTCATGAATGAAAAATGCCACCTATTGCTCCCCTGATGAATAAAAAACACTCTCTATCTATTCTGCTTACTTAGAAAATCTCTTTTTTTAAATAATGAATAGCTTTTCTTCTCTTTAATACCTATCAGTTCCAGCACAATGTAGAATTTTATTTCTGATTTTTTTCTTTTTCCTAAAATGTTTATACTGTTGCTATGGTAAACAAACACTACCCCCACTCACTAAAAATAAAAAATAAAAATTTTCTAGTTGAAATATTTGCATGAAATAAACTGATTTGTATAGAAAAATGGTTGTATTTTACAAATATACAAAGAATGGAAAAGTGACATTTTTGTCATTTTTTACTATTCTCTAACCTTAGATCCACCTTAACAGAATCAACAGGGTTACGATGTGTGAAAAAAATTAGAACTTTAGAACTAGTTTAAAATCAATGAAAAGTCTAAGTACAATAAATCATTTTAAGTTTCAATACATTAACTGATTACAATTTTGTTTTTAGAGTAGAATAAATAAAGAACAGCCTCAAAAAAACATAATAACAAAGAACCCAATGATAGTTGTCGATATTTTCACTTACATTATACTACACACTGCAAACAATTAATCAAATGTCAGGTTTTAAACATTTCAATACACACAATTTAGAGAACTATAATGTATTTTGTTTTTCCTTAACGATTTTCGATCCCTGGCAATGCCAGTGTATTACTATTAGTACATTTATATGGTAATAGTAATAATAATATAATTCTTTATGTGTATTTGATTTTTTTAAAATAATTTTTATTATTGCATCTCTTCCAACAGACCAAAATGTTGTATATCATCTTAAGTATCGCAAACTTCTGCTTCGTGGTAACTCAATTTGTTATCAATGGCATGTCCAGTGCTGGTCCAGACGGAAGTAAGTCTTTCTTTCGTTTTCTATTCCGATTCGCTTTAATGTCCCTTATAGAATAAAAAAATCGGTTGACTAATCTTGATAAAACTTGACATTAATATTCCTTTGATCATGGCGGACACCGTAGTGTATAGGCCTATTTAATGTCTCTCCCACAACCGAAAGACCATAAAAATAATATAAAAAAAACTAAATTTAACTATATTAAAGAACGAAACTTTTAAACAAATCATGCAAACCCGTTTTCAAAGTATTTTCTATTAGTTATCAATATTCGGCTAAATTGGTTAACCCATAATGATAAACTATATACAGCTAGTGGGCCTAAATCGTGAGCGGTTCTAGATTCTGATTTATTATGCGACTTCCTAGCGAAACAATACTTTAAAGGGGGATGACTGATGGTGGAGGGTAGATCTTTTGATGAGGGGGCATTTAAACATAGGGGGCGCTAAAGGGACTCGATATTTCTGGAATTTTAAACGTGTTAAAAGTGAAAAATCGAGAAAATAAATTCCAATTGTTGATCAAATTGGAGGAAGCCGCTTGTACTTTTTTTTTTACAATGAACAAACTATTAGAGCTCTAAATAGTCCCACTATCAACGACTTGGATTTTATTTTTTACAAATACGGATGCCAAACAGGGGCATAGCTAGAAATTTTCCATCGTTTGGGGACCCGGGGGGACTGTCCTCTTTGGGGGCCCCTACATTTTGCGTAATACTTAATTTTTAATGTAAAAAACACTCATTTGGGGGCCCCTCACAAGTGGGGGCCCGGGGGGATTTTCAACTTCTCCCCCACCTCCTCCCCCTCCCTAGCTACGCCACTGATGCCAAAACATAAATAAATATTTGTCATGCTTTCTCACAAATTCTAAATTGAATAGCTCTCACTCAGAATGCTCAGTACGTCATGGTCCTATTTCTTTTGTGGACCAGTAAAGGAAGATAAGTATGTGGGAGGGGGAAGATTTGTGTGCTCCCTTTAGCTATAGAACTTCGTACATTTAAAATTTAATACACAACGAGCGATCCACCTTACTCAAAAC
>JADKLZ010001913.1:28745629-28770236 GCA_021533235.1 Biomphalaria straminea
ATATATATATATATATATATATATATATATATATATATATATATATATATATGTCCTATGACTTGTTGATAATTTTATAACTGCCTTTTTAAATAAATAAAATTAACCTGTAGAGAAATAAATTAGAGCTATAACCACAGATGAAACATTTCATTTGTAGGGGCAGTTACACACTTTGTTTTTTAATGGTAGGCTCATAAATACCTAAATATTATAGAAAGTTTTTTCCTAAGGCAAAATTGAGTTATTAACTTCAAGACATAGACCACTATCTAGAACTTTTATTTTGTTTTAAAGAGAATTTTGAATGTTGCATTGAAATGTAATACATATAAAGCTGCAATGTTACTTTGAATTTCCTAGTCTGCAAAGGAACTTTCAAATAATGGAATCTGTTTTTACCATAGACATAAATAAATATAGACTGGCCAATAAGAGATTTTTATGAAGGAAAAATTTGTGATTTGCAAATTAGTGCGCTTCACTATACAGCATGAGCAGTATAAAAGTTAAGTATGCATATCTATTTCAGCCATAACCTATATAAGTATTACAATATTTTTATTAGCGTTTTTTTTTTTTAGCGTGACTAATGTCAATTAATCATAATGTTCATTTTTTGTTCTGAAACTGTTTTTTAATTTTAGCTTATTTGGACATTCTGCTGAAAAAATCCCTAGATTCACTAATACAAAGTTAAGGACTGAATCCATTACTTCCTTTTTCCAGTCTATATTTATTTATGCTATCTGTGTTATTTTGTGAATGAAAATAGTGCGGATTTGGATACACCATTTTTCTTTCACACCATGCTGCGTAAATGAGGAGGCAGTGTAGTTTTGTTTAATCTCTAAGACTGAAGATCATGCAACTTGTCAGATTTCGGAAATCCGAATACAATGGATATACATTTTTTCAAGTTACATAAAATTACTTCCTGTTTCCAGTCTATACATATGTATATGGTTTTTACTGATGTCGTATTAATTTGAAATAAAATTAGGAAACTTAGAAAGGCTTAAATTTTCAAGAACACTTTTTTTTCGTGGTAGCCATAGACATACATAAATATAGACTGGAAAAAGGAAGCAACTTCATGTAACTTGAAAACATGTACATCTATTGAATTCGGATTTCCGAATTATGAAAAATAAAAAAAATAAAAAATTGCATGAGCTTCAGTCTTAGAGATCAAACAAAATTTATACACATAAAATAAAGTACACACGATTGCAATTCACAAATTTTCGTTTCATAAAACTCTTTTATTGGCCAGTTTATATTTATTTATGTCTATGGTGGTAGCATACTGACAAATTTTGAAAAAAAAAAAAAAATCGTGTGTGCTTTTTGATTTTTTCGTGTTAAACGTTGTTTTCAGAACAGATTCGCAATTTAAATAAATAATTAATAGACTTAAATAAATAAATAAATAGCATTAACATTTTGCGTAAACTTGTAATCCCCACTTGGATTTCCGACCCGTCACCCATGGGCTCAGACTGACTCAATTTAGCATCATTGTAGTGGAAATAATAAAAAAAAAAGTTAACCTTTTCATTTTGTTGATTTTGTTTCCTTTGAACAGGCAGAAAATGCTGTACGCTGTTGTTGCAATCACAGACCTCTGCTTTATGATAGCCCAGTTTGCACTTAATGGTATTGCCACTTCTGGTAATGACGGAAGTAAGTGTTACTATTTAAATAAATCTGGGGTGAAAATAAGTGAAGGGCTGGGTTAATTTTTAAAAAAGGTCGTGGTGGCCAAGAGGTAAAGAGCTTGACTTCCAAACTGAGGGACCTCGAGCTGTAATTTCCACCGACCAAAATCTTGAACTGCGAGATTTTCAGATCTCCTCTGACTCCACCCAAATTTAATATATACGTGACCTACTTTGGAGCAGTAAGGGTGATTGGTCAATGTGCTGGCCCCATGACATCTTCGTTAAACTTTGGCCATAGCAGCAGATGAGCTTTACCTCAGCTCCCCCTATGAATCGAAAGATTACTAAAGGGTAACATTACTGGCTAGTTAAAAGATCATAATGCCAGTGACGCTAGGTTAGACTCCTTCAAGGTTTAAACATTTATGATGTTACCAGCTCACTCAACAGTCTTGTTGTTTGTTATATAACGTGTGTTTCCCAAACTTTTGACCTGTGTGTACCCCTTTTATAATTTGTGTATTGCTGAGCACTTCTCGTTCTCCCCCTCCCCCCTCCGTTTTCTATGTCATTGCATCTATGTGCTGTTACGACAAAGCAAAGAATTTGGTTCCCTGGTGGTTAATTTTAATCTGAGATGCTGTTCCACGTCTAGTAGTCTGTTCCTTTTTTTTCGACTTAATGTTTACAAATACTGAAAAATAAACTTCTCATAAATATAAAGTTGGAAAAGACAAGACGTATTTCAGATACCAGAGAGTTAAAATGCTTGCCGATCTTAAACTTTTAAAACCACACAATCGAAACGTGTATTTAGAGACATGTAACGAACATATTATAAGTACACACAAGAAAGCTATAAAGCAAATCTCTAATACCATTCGGTACATCAAAAACTATAGATTATTATAAAATGTATTAAATGTGTTATTGATTAATTTTAAGATGTATAATAACACAGATTATGAGTTTGTAATAGTTTGTATAAATATAAAATAAAATGATATTACAGAAAGTGAATTAAAACGTATTGATAATTTATTTTAATTTATTAACAGAAAATTATAAATGTGTTTTTTTTAATTAGCATAGTTAATGAGTTGCAACGCGTACCCCATCCAAAGTCTCCCGGTACCCCTGGGGGTATGCGTATCCCACTTTGGGAAACACTGTGATTTACCCCCCCCCCCCCATCTTAATAAACAGTGGATTCGGTTGTCTGAAGGATCAAGGCTTCAAGAGCTCCTCCTAGCTTCGACTTAAATTAGCCTTACCTAACTTAGGCTACCAAACCCCCTTCCAAACTATCGCTTCTTCTCAAAGTCACGAAGAATGTCATATATGGGATTCAGGAGTATGCACAAGCCTTATGCGCATGTTAGGGGGCGTGGTGGTCGAACGGTTAAGTGCTTGGCTTCCGAACATGAGGTCCTGGGTTCAAATCCCGGTGAAGACTGAGATTTTAAATTCTAATGGGTACCTGACTTTAGTTGGGGACAGTAAAGGCGGTTGATCGTTGTGCTGGCCACATAACACCCTGCTCGTATAACCGTTGGCCAAAGAAACAGATGACCTTAACATCATCTGCCCTATAGATCGCAAGGTCTGAAGGGGACACTTTATGCACATGTTCTATATATGACTGTAAAACACTTAATACAAATATAACATGATTAAGTCTTAAAACTTCGCAATTTTTTCCCCCACAGTTATCCTGAAGAATGACACGAGAATCGTGTCTCAAGATTATCCTATTCCTATATCACCAGCAAGCTGGACTTTTGGCATTTGGGGCTTTATCTATGCTTGGCAAGCTCTTCTGGTGATTTATTCAGTGGTAAACATCTTCAGGAAGAACGAAAAAGGAGCAGTCTGCGATAACCCAAGGTTCCTGCCGGTTAAGCTGTGGGTTTTGTGTATTTTGATAAGCAGCTTAAACATTACCTGGCTTATTACGTTTGACAGAGGTTTTTTCAATGTCTCGTGTGCCGTGCTAATCGCGTATACGCTGGTGATAAGCATTGCCAGGGTCGTTTCATACCGCGCTTTGGATAAAGCTTCTCCACAACTAGTCAAACAGAATCAAGTCAAAGACATATGGCTGACGAGGGCTCTGGTTCACAACGGGCTGGGTATCCACGCCACCTGGATCACCATAGCAACTTTGATCAACCTGGCCTTGGTGCTTGCCTATAGCGGGGACAGGGTGGTCGACGCTGACGCGGCCGGGACAATCCTTTTAGCCATCTTATCATTCCTTTATCTGTCTTACGTGTTTGCAGACTTCTTCCTGTTAGACAGATTCACGCGTTATACAATCACTCCCTATATTGTTCTAATTGTCGCTCTTGTTGGCAGCCTCGATAATGACTACCATGAGGGAGAACGGAACTCTGTATTTAGAGTTGTTCTTTTGGCTCTTGGCTCGGCCTTCTTACTGGTGAAAATAGTCGTCACCATATATAAACATTTTAGGAGAGAGCGCTATGTTTCCTATTACTCACCAACGATTGGCGAAAAGCAACCTGACGGAGTCTTAGCTTAATTAGTCTTATGTTGTTGTTTTTTTTTTTTGCTATTCTAGATGTGTTTTGCTTAGGCATTGTTTTAACTCTTTATCTCATAACTGACGATACCAACGTTGATTCCACCAGAATGTGGTAAATAATTACGGACATAAAGAGTTAAGTTAATTGGGGAACATATAGGCCTACTTCGATTAGGCTGTTAAAAAAATGAAGCTGTCTCCTTTAAAAGATAAGTCAAAAGTGTAAAGGTGTCTAAAAAGTGCTTACGGTATGATACAATTAAAAAGATTTTTTTTAAATAACTGCATTTGCTTCACATTGAAGCCTTCACTGATCGATATATCATTCATTATGACAGTATAGGGCACTTGTGTAGCAATATTACCCCTGCAGATATCTAATGAACTTGGCTTTTTAACGTGACTTCTTGACGTTACTGTGTCCACTGTCATTGGGGGACTAATATAATGTAGGGAGAGTAAGGTCGATTGGCCACTGTGTTGTCCCGTTTAACACAATCAATGGTCATGTAGGCCCTACATAGATCTAGCAATAGGGTGTTACTTTGGTACGTAACAAGGTAACCGTTCATCTATGATTTAGGTCCATTATTTAAGCCTAAATGTATATTTATGACAATCCTAAATGGTACACATATTTTTTTTCTAATACGATTCTTTATTTTATATACGCGTACAGAGGAGTTTCTGTTAAGGTCTATCCTGGCGATTTCAAAATAATTTTTTTTTTTAAATTTAATTAGTAGAAGATTACATTGCCAATAAATCAAAGTAGAATACAGTAAGTTTCACACCGATTATAGGCCATTTAGAAATTGGTGAAGTCACAGTTACTTATACAACAAAAAATTCCTTACGTTTATGGTTTATTTACATTATTTTAAATTGATGCAAAAGTAGTTTTACAGAAAATGAATATTTTTACCCAAAGGTGGGTAGTGTGATTATAAAATGAGATGAAAAACAGTGCCTTTTTTCCACAATTATGTTAACCAAAGATAATTCAAAATACATGTCAATGAAGTTAATATTTGTCATTGCAATGTTGTATGTAAGAAATATTTTGGTACACATTGTTTTTGTTGCAATTTTCACTTTGTATAAGACAATCAAAATATTACAGTCTCAGAACCGATGACTAAAAATTTCAAGATATTTTGGTATGAAAGTAGTCCACTTTACAATCCAGAGCTATATTTAAATAATTTATTGTTCACTATTATTTATTTACAATTTAACACAAATGTGAACTTTTTTTTGTGACCGAGAGCCAGGAAGGATTAACTAAGAGATATGCAAATGATTCAATATTGTCTTACTCGATAAACAAATGAATTCATTTGTTTGTTTTTTGTTTATATTGTCCAGATTTTTTTTGAATGAAGAGAAATTTTTTTCTATTTCTTGGTTACATTGTTTCATTACAGACATGACCTTGACCCTCCTCAAGTTATTGCATTTGATTTGATCATTGTAAATAAGTTTAAATTTTTGTTACTGTACTTATCTTTTAACTTGTTAAATGCGTAAAAAGAAAATAGTGATACCTCAAAAATGTTAACAAATATTGAACATAAAAGTATATGTTTACAAGTTTTGTATGTATGAGACATATGGCGTATCTAGGAATTTTCCATCTTTTGGGGGCCCGGGGGGGCTTGACCTCTTTGGGGCCCCTGCAATTTGAATAAACATTAATTTTTTATGTAAAAAACACTCATTTGGGGCCCCCTCATGCGGGGGCACGGGGGGGAAATTCAAATTCTCCCCCCATCCTAGCTATGTAATAGTGGGAGATACAAAAAGAAATTGTCTTTGGCTGCCAAATTTTTCAAAGTAGGTTTATTCTTTTAGTTTTGGTAATATGCATAAAATTTTTCAGTTGGAGCCAACTTGTTTTAAAAATGTTGCTTTATCATAAATGCTAGCTGATTATATGGTTAAACTGTAAGTCAGAGTCTGTATCAAGAAAAATGATTTTAATTCTATTCATTAAATGAATGTGGAATGAGAGTAATAAATGGAAAACATATATATTTACAATTTGTAGTGTATCTTTTTTTTTTTAGATATTTTTTTTTATTGTTATTTATAAACTCCTACAAGTTTACATGCCATAATTTACACTAAATTTATACTTTTATATTATTGTTATACTTGTATATAAAATAAATCTCTGAGCTGTTTTTATGCACACACATTTTGTTTGCATTTAATTTTTTAAAATACTTATTGATATAATCGGTAGTATACAGTTGATCTCAAAGATTGGCCGACAAACTTAGGAGTGAGCATTTCTTCTAGGTTACTCAAGTTTACAATAATGACAAAAAGGACCAGGAAATACAAATATTTTAGAATACGCTTGTTAATAATTCAACAAGCTAAATGATTCTTTTACTTGAATTGATCGGAATTATTAATTGCGGGACTCTTTTGCTTTAAATTGTAGGGTTCACAATCTGTGAATTTTATTTTCCTGTGCTATTTTAGGTCTCGAGAGACAATCTTTTCCCCTAGCAGCTTCCTGTGTGGCTAAAGAGGCCAATGCAGTCACAGGTCGGGCATCTGTTATCACCAGACGCTGTATCCCTTTTACCCTTTCTTTATGCTTGCTCTCCATCTGGATCTATACAGTGCCTCATTTTCCCAACTGTTGCTGTCATGTTGTGTTTGCATACATCCATATATCATTAATGTGAGTCATGTCCAAGGTAATTGGCTTCTGAATCAGGGGTCTCTGGATCAAATCCTGTGGGATTTTTACTTTCAGGATCTCTTTCAGCGCCTCTAAGCCCACCCAGCTCTAAGTACCTTAGTTGGAAAAAAAGTAAAGGCTTTTGGTCATTGTGCTGGCCACATGACACCCTTTTTAACCATAAGCCACAGAAACAGATGATCTTTACAATATCTGCCGCATAGAACACAAAGTGTAAAAGGGGAACTTTGATGATTTTTTTTTACTTAACAGAAATATGATGTTATCAAGATTAAATATTTATGTTTATAGTAGAGAGTCAATTCAACATTTAAATTATGAAATATAAGAAATTAAGTTTTCTATTTATAATAATTTTATTTCCTTTTAATTAAATTACATCACAAACATATTCATGTATATATAAACAGAAGTTTTTAGAGAAAAAATAAATATCACATGTTTCTCTGAACATTACTTTTTGCCAAATATTATTAATTTATATACACAATTTAGGACAGACTTTTACAAAACTTGACATTTCAGTTAACCAAGTAAGGAATGAGGACTTTCTTTCAGACTCTGATGCTTTGTCTGGCTTTTTCCAAGATATCTTTACGTATTTTAGGATAATTTGGATGAGTTGAGAGCACCTGAAATCAATCAATTTCAAGAAATATTGTTGACAAAGAACCAAAACCTAATCCATGATTAAAAAAATAATTCAAAATATGGGAAAAAGAAATCTTGTAAGATGTGAGCTAGATTATTAATCTCTGTTGGAGTGGGGGCTAATACTTTGTAAATGCTTATCAATCTAAATGAATCGCTTTGAGAAACTAAGGGGGTTCAAATTTTCCCAAATACACTTGTATATATTTATTGCTTCCAGACTGTTTCTTGTCCCAGAATGTCTTGCCTACATTCACTTAATCGCATTATGTGGTTAACAGTTTAGATAGTTTAGAAGCGTGGTCGAGAGGCTAAGTGCGGCTTGAGCTTGGCTACCTAGAAGGGGCTCGAGGTTCGACACCCGACTCGGGCAGAGTTGTGTTTACTGAGTGCCCAAAGGCAGCACGGGAAACCAACTCCTAGATACCCCCTCCCCCAACTGGTCCACAAATGAGATTGGACCAAAGCGCTCTGAGCATGCTATAAGCATGAAAGTGGCGCTATATAAAAGTTATAATAATAATAAGGATAGATCATGGTCAGTACAATATTTAAGATTCTCAATCAAGCTGCTTGGTCCTAAGTCAGTGTGATGTCCATTAAACAGAAAAACATTTACTTCCTTTGCTTAATAGTACTTGTGATGGAGCTTAAGATTTGAGCTGGGACTTGGACCATAACTCTTTAACTTAACAAGTCTGTGGAATTTCACATCTTAACATCCCTTTCCATTAACAACGGTCACAGGTTGGGAATTTGTGATCATCAGATGCTGTAGTGGTTTTACCCTTTTTTCAACTTCTGCAATCCAGGACCCTTCCCTTTATACTTGCTCTGCATGTGAATCTATTCTGTGCTTCTTTCTTCCAACATGTGTGATCACCAGACGCTGCAGCATTTTTTCTTACTTCTGGTGTGTACACCATCTGTGACCCCTCACCCCTACTTAAGTGATTGCCCTCAATGTGGATTTATCTTGTGGTTCTTTCTCCCAACTGTTGGTCTCAATTCTAAAGAGCTACTTAACATATTCACTTACTCATATTTTGTTTTTAAGTGTACTTAAATATATATTTACACATTTACAATTTGTCTGTTGTTATTAATTTTCTATTCTTATAATTATCAGTCTGTGTTTTTTTAAAAGCACAATATACATCATTTATATATTTGTTTTATGAATACAAATTTTTTAAAAACTTACATGATGACAAATATCTATAGCATCAACAAATCTTTTTGCCTTCATGTAGTTAAATGCTAGTTTATATCCTGAAAAAGAAATGAAAATAAAAAAACAAACTTATATTAGCCTAATTAAAATTCAGTTGTTGTTGTTGTTGTTTTTTTTTATCTATGGCAAAAGGTAAATGAACTATAACAGTGCAACAATCATTAGGAATATTATGTCATTGATATAGAGCATGGAATGGGTTGCCTGAATCAGCATGGAAAACCAATGACTTGTGAGAGTTTTAGTCATTGATTAACATGCATAACTAGATTGACTTAGGGACACGCATAGGACATAATCATCTTTTTTTTTAAAGTAACGTCTGTATTTTATAAGATATGAAGAAGATATATCATATATATTCAAGAAACAAAATATGGTAAAATATGTATAAACAGATCAAAATATATTTTCATTCTTTCTTCCCCTTTCTTTTCATTTAACCCTTTCTCTCCATAATTATTTGCCACATTCTGGTGGAATTAACGTTGGTATCGTCAGTTAGGAGAGTTAAAGAGTTAAATAAAAAGTCTGAGGTTTTTAAAAGATTGAATGAAACAAATAAACAAATAAACTACAACTCATGAACTAGATGAAAAAAATATTATTTTTTTACAAACATATGAGACAGACAGAGAACTGGTAAACAGTCAAACATGAAACAAGATGCAGACCTATAACTGGGTTGTTTTTGTTTCCATACTTCCAGGCATTCTCATAACTGTTGGCAGCATCCTTGTAAGACTGTTCCTTCTCATAGATAAATCCTGTGTACTCATACGCCTTGCAACAAGACTGAAATATACACAGTGTAACTTCTTATGATCTCACTTTAGTTTGTTTTTAGTTTATTATACACAAAAAAAAAAAAACTAATAATGGTGATAAAAGGGGAGTTGTCCTTGTTTTTAAATCATGTCAGAAAATCTGAGTCAGAAAGATTGTAGCAATAGCCATTACCAGCTGTCCAAATAATTCATGGTATAGTCAATGAAATGTAATCTTAAAATGAGTATAATATTTAGGAGCAAAGATGTTTCTGACTTTTACAGCCTTTCAAGTAGCATATCTCCCTTTAGATCTATATAATCACAGAAAAAAGTATTACAAGTTTCTGCATATTTCAATGTGTTTCTATACTCAGAAATTGTATTCTGTGTATCAGGTTTGTGTACATATCCTGCTCCACCTCTTGTTATTTGAAACCCATAATATTTATTTAACTCATTCTCTACTGAAAAAAGCATCAGAACATACTTATACCAAAAGCCATATATGTTCGTATCAGTAAAATATTCTATATTAACTTTAAAAAAAAAAGATATTTAAAGTGATAATGTAATTAATGTTTCATGTTAATTATAGAAAGTTATTTCCCCTTTACTTTGTTGTACTGGAGACATTTCTTCAGTAGTTCTCCAGCCATATCATATTTCCCAGACTGGATGTAAATGTCAGCCAGCAGCAGCCAACTCTTCTCCAGATCTTCAGCATCCTGTGAGATAAGAGTTTCGTAAGCATTATGGATATGTGTAGGGCCTGATTATCTTCTCTTTTGGAGGATTAATTTTTAATATAAACATTAAACTGTTATATAAAATATATATTGTTATGAATGGGTTAATGGTATTATTATAGGCTGATACACTAATATTTTTTAAAAAATAAGAATGGGAAATGTTTTAGTAGATATCCATCCATCCCAGTGACACTACAGGCCCATGCCATGCCATTTTTCCATTCTGATCTATCATGCACTTTACATATAAACATTAAACTCTGATATAAAATATATATTATTTTTTGTATGGGTTAGTGATATTATTATAGGCTGATACAGTAATATTTAAAAAAAAAAAAAAGAATGGGAAATGTTTTAGCAGTGACACTACAGGCCCAGGCCTGCTCTAGCACATCTTTCCATTCTGATTGACATTGACGGCTGGGAAGCACTAGCTCTAGATCGCTCCTCATAAAGAGAAGCTGTGAGTCTCGGAGTCTCAAGATTTGAAGCAAGAAGAGTGGCCAGTGCGATAGAGCGCCGAACCAACAGAAAGCAGAGAGAAGAAGCAGGCCTATCTGCAACTGACAAAACCCACCCAAACCACATATGCGACCGGCTTTTTAAAGCGAAGATTAGACTGTACAGCCATCTTCGAGTCCATAGGAAATGAGAAATATGCTCATCTTCGAACACCAAGGAGGAGCTATATTTATATCAAGCAATTTACATCTCCATGACATAATTCTTAGCTGTTTTACAGGGGCGTAGCTAGGAATGTTCCATCGTTTGGGGGCCCAGGGCGCATGAACTCTTTGGGGGCCCCTGCATTTGCATAATATGTAGTTTTTAATATAAAAAACATTCATTTGGGACCCTCCTCAAGTGGGGGCCCGGGGGGATTTTCAACATCTCCCCTCTCCTCCCCCCACCCTAACTACGCCACTGCTGTTGTAGAAGTTGTAGATTTGCCTCTTCATCATCAAGCCAACGTATTCATGGTATGCCTTTGGGATATCCCCCCTTTCGATTTTTTTTATTTTATTTTGGGTTTAGCAGACTTAGAACTTGATTTTTTGGCAAACAAGTGAAATCATTGTGTAGAAAGTAGAAATATTGTCTTTTCATGCATTAATAGTCGTGTACAATGTGGCATGTACACACTTAACAATGTTTTATAATGTATATCATTTGAATAACTTGTTTGTTAGAATTTCAAAAGCAGTGATTGCTGGGCTGGAGTCTCATTAAAAAGTTTGTGCAGTGTGGTGATGAAAACTGAGCCTGACAGAGATGATGCCAACTAATAACAGCTAAATCATAAAAATAAACAGGAGAAAATGAGAATATCATGCCATTCAAGCAGTGCAGTTGACAAGTTTGTATAAAAACACAGCCACTTAAAGTTATGGCCTTACTGCTCCATGAGTCTATGACCATCATTATTCTAGGTCTTCTCTTAAATAAACAAGAGAGACAACTGTGTAGGGAAAACTGTGTATGTAAATGTATTTGGTAGATAAGGCAACAGATTTGTGTACAAGCTGTTTAGCCATGATTTAAGGGAAGAATGTAACATCTTCTACATAATATACCTATTTATGCTATTAGGGTCAGACTAGGTGAGAAAGTCAAATAGTGGATTTTAGATATAGCGTCTCTTGTGTATGTGATGCTAATCCAAATAGGATTAATTAAATTAGAGGTGATCAAATTAGAAACACAAAATGTAGTTTGACCAAACACTGTTGTTTCTCTGGGTCCAGCCCTACAGAATGAAATACAATCTTAATAGAATCATTTTACTAGAGCAACATTTATTGAAACAAACAATCTACAGAACTTCCAAAATAGGGTTGTAACAATTACACATTGAAAACAATTATTGTGTTCAATTTGTTCCTGTTAACTCTATCTCTGTAATTATTTCCCACGTTCTGACAGAATTGTTCCGTTTTCACATCTGTACATTCTACCCTGTTGTGATTAAACTTCAATAACATCTTTGTAATCAGGAAACATTACTATAATATTCAAAACAGCTAACTGTAAAACCTGCCAAAATAGCATTACCTGAATAGTCCATGGGCTTTTGGCCACTCTCTTTAACTGGTTCCTGGCTCGTGGCACTTGTTTGAGCACCATGTAAGCTGTTGCCATTCCATACAGGGCACCAACATGCTCTCTCTGTGGAGTGAAGAGCACAGATGACTTTGGTAACAATACATATAAATGATTCATTTTGTATTAGTAACAATGATTGTATAACTATAAACATTTGTGGAAAATGTTAACTTTATATTATAAACCAATTTAATATGTAAGGTAAGGTTCCCCTTTCAGACCTTGCGGTCAATAGAGCAGATGATGTAAAGGTCATCTTTTTCTGAGGCCCATGGTTATTGAGGGTCTAAGGTGGCCAGCACAAAGACCAACTGTGTTTATCTTATATTTAACTATGACTGCCTGGTCATGCGGTTTGTGCAGTGGACTGTTCTGACTTATCAATGGTCTCGGGTTCAAACCTTGCCCACTCCCACCCCCTGTCATCTTGCTGGAGGTTTGTATAGAAAGTAAATTATCTTCAACTCTGAATGAACATTTGAAAACATGTATAACATTTTACAAACTTTTTCCCAAGTTTACTGTCAAAGTTGGTGCCATTGAGTGGACACCCCAGTTAGTATATTGTGAACCCAATTCACTACCATGTTGTGAGAATGTGATATACTTTTAATCATGTGTGAACAGTCAGTTGAGAGAGAAACTTTGAAGGAGTCACTAGAAAGTAGTTGGTACAAGAAGTTGATATAATTAAGTTGTTGAAGTTATTTGTAATAGACTGGAGTTATTTATGATGAGTATTTTGTGAATCATTCTATCATGGATATATTTCAATTATTCTGAAGTTTGTGTATCATTTTCTACAAGTGGTGTATATATTTGTACTTATTAAAGTATTATTTGTGTCTGCTATATAACGAGTCATTTCCTCATTTACAAGTGAAGTTAGTACGTATAGATTATATAGAGTATTGATCCTGACGAGCCTACAATAAACAAGTTTATGGATGAACCCGCATGTCACCTCCACGCCTACAGTTAATGTACTACTACAGCAACTTTCAACAATATAAACCCATTGGTGACATTTACATAAAAATAAAAATTATGATGGCTGGCCAAAAATGCTGCAAAAAGGAAATTTCATTACAAATTAGAAAAATAAAGAGAGAAATAAATGCAGAACCAATAAAAGTTTTGAAATAGTTTTTAATCTTTAGCGGCTGACTGTATTTCCTTCATAAGTTTTGTTAGTTAAGTCTGAAAAGTGAGAATGAAAATTTGGCTAAGTAAAAAGAGATATATACAAGTTCACCAAAGTAATTGAGAAATTATTTTTAACAAAACTGTGAACTATTAAAATAATATAAATAATTTTAAAAAAAAAAAAAGATCAAGCTTATGGAAAAGTTTATAATTTAGAATCACAAAGACTGTTAGAAGCAGTGAAATGAGATGCTGAAAGTTAATATTAAGTTGAAGTCCAGTTGTTAAAGAAAAAACAAACACCCACACACACACAAAACAATTTTTGTTGATGGCCCATGTCACTTTTCTGCTACGCATAAATAAAAATGATTTGCTATTTTGTATATTTACATAATTTAAGTATTTTTCAGGAAATAGCTTAAAATGCTTTACACTTTTAAAGCAATACAATTCTTAAAAAAATACAAAAGTTGAAGATGATATGTTTAGGATTATTAACATAATATCCCATGTAATTAGATACTCTTAAATATTTATCGTTCGGCAATTTAATTTAAAATAATTTTGTATACGTTTTTTTAAAACTTTATTTTATTTTTGTCAACCATAAATCTTAAGTTGGTAAGCTACCATTTTCAAAACTATTGTTAAGCGTCTCTTTTAAAAACAAACAAAAAAAAAAGAAGAAAACTATAACTGCATAAAATTAAGATAAAATTAAATATATAGGTTAAAAAAAAGGAATGTTCAATACGATGTCTACCTTCCGAAGACCTGAAGCTTCAGACAGAGATGACCCCTGACCTTCAGGGGTGGCCTGCTGAATGGTAAACTTTACATTACTATAAGTTTTTTAATTCAATTGACATTTTTTATTATTGTTTGCTGGCTATATGCTAAACCTTGAAACAAAGACAATTCTAAAACAAAAATAGTACAATAGGTAATGTGTACCGTACATGAGATTACAAAGATGCCTTCAAAATTTTGCAGCATTTAAAAATACATCAAAATAAAACTATTTTTACATAAGCTAGGTCATGTTGACTTCAAAAAAAAAAAAAAAAAAAAAAAAAAAAAAAAGGTTGTTGGTTTACGTACCACTATATGCATAAATACTTTAAATACTTTATTCTCAAACCTATAATGGGCAGGATGATTTTCATGCACAATATAAAAAGAAAACAACATCTCATAAAAAAAAGAGAAAAACAACAACACAAAATAGCTTTAGCCTACCTCTCCTGAGCAGAGCTCAGTAAAACTGTTTAAAGCTTTCTCCACATTGGCTTTCTGCTTGGTGGCAATCAAGGCCATATTTTCAAGGATCAAAGGTCGAAGATCTCCAGGTTTTGGCTTGACCTCCTGTACACAAATTTTTAAAAAATGTGATTGCGACTCCATTACATAGAAATAATGTCCCATTCTACAGGATTCTGTGTGTCAAGTTACTTTTTAGATTAATTATTTTTGTTATTTACTTAAAAATGTTACTATTCAATCTTCCAAACAACATGAATGCTCAAATATAATATGCATTTCAAGTGTTTTTTTTTAGAATACACTACAGACTATTTTAGAATAAATGTGTAAGGAAATGTGCTCAGGATAAACATGAGTAGTGACTAAAAGTAACAATTCAGAGCTTTAGTGCAAACAGTTTTGTGGCGTATTATGTGCTCTGAACTGTCATCTTGATGTTTCCAGGTTTAAACCCTGCCCACTCCATCCTCCACTGTCCTACAGGAGGTTTGGGCTAGGATGTAATCATCTTCATTTCAGATGGAACATCCGAAACATGTAAAACCAACAAACAAAACATTCGGGGTATTAAAGTTTTAAAATCAACATTACAACTCAAAATCTACCTTTTTTAAAAAAAAAACTTTCTTGTCATGTAAAAAAACAATAGTATAGAAAGGCTGCATTATTTTATAACACTTATTTCATTTTTCTTTTCTCTTTTTCGTAAAGTCATAATTTTGATTAAAATTAGTTTTCTAAAGAGGCACCAACAATTACATTGACCCAACAAGAGCAGGAAGTAAGTGCTTACTTTCAAGAGTTTCTCAGCTGTCCGTACAGCCATTATTTCCGTATCTGTCTTGTCTTTGCTAACCCTGACAAAAGAAAGTGTATAATAATTACATTAAAAAGATTGGATAGACAGTTTCAAAGCACAGCAGCTGATATGGTTAGACACTTTTCAATGACTTACTGAACACTTTCTCCTTCAACTGATTCAAAAACTTCCCCACCAATTGTGTCATTGTCTGGATTCAAGCAAATCTCAATCATGCAGTAGATGGCATTGTTGCCCCAATCAGAATCTTTGCGAGATTTGTTGAAATATTTTAAAGCTTCTGTAGGATTTCCAGAATACCTAAGAAACAATTAAAATAAAAAATGTAGACTACAGGAACAGGAAATTTAGGGATATGTCAAGCCAGAAAAAAAAAAAAACAAGCTTTAATTAAAATGTTGGAACTAATAAACTACAATGCTTCTTAGCACACTTCTATATTGTACTTCAAATGTGTAAACTTGGCTCACATAACACCAATGATGTAACCTTTGTGCTGACCACTATTTCTGAATCACTGCTACCACATGATTTAATTACATTTAATGATATTTAGCTAAAATCATTCTTTTATTTGCATTACAAAATCAAAGAAAAAAAAAATAGTTTGCATCCAATAGCTAATATAATTTTTATGTACCTAGGTCTGAAAGGGGAACTTTACTTACTTTTTTATCCACATGTGCCCTGGATGGCTGCCTGGTCATATGGTATGTGCTTTAGGATGTTGTTTGATGGTCCTGAGTTTAAACCTAACCATTGTTGCCCCCCACACCCACACTGTTCTGTGGGAGGTTTACTCACCATTCATAGAGACCTTTCAGAAAATCTACTCACCATTCATTGAGACCTTTCAGAAAATCTACTCCCCATTCATAGAGGCCTTTTAGAAAATTTACTTACCATTCATAGAGACCTTTACAGTAAGAGAATCCAGCTTCTAGTGGAGCTCTGGAAGATGCATTCTTGGCTTGCTCTAAAAATTTAGGAACTTCATCCAGTTTTCCAGCCCTTCTCATCAAGTCCAGCAGCCTGGCCAGTGCTTCATAGTTATCTGAGAAAGATTTCTATGTAAGATGTAGACTTTTATACAAGTAATACTGTTCTAGCAGTTGAGCTAATGTCTTATGAAATTTATTATGAAGACTATTGACTAAGACATAAAAAGGCCTATACAGTATTAAACAGCAGAACACTATGCAAATTGATAGCATTATGTGGCTTAGCAAGATCTGGACCTTATTCCACAGGAAATAGAAAAAAAAAAGAAAGCTGTAACAAATCATCAAGAGATTTCTAATCAGTGAAAATATGGTAGTAAGAAAAATATTGTAGAATCTTAACTGAATGTAAATGACAAAGTAAGTGTTTACTGGAGTTTTGTGAAAGCAAACCTAGGCTCCAGCAGAAACCAAAATAAGTTGATTGGAATTGATAAAGGAACTCTTTGAACAAAAGTGCCTAAGAAAAATCGAAAAAATCTTGGAAGACAACGGCCACCCGCTTCATCAGAACTACGTCAGGTCATCGTGAAGTGGGCAACTGCTGTCTATCAAAACAAGAACGGAGCGGTACAAAAACTCGTTCATACCTCACTCAGTCAGGCTCTATCACCGCCACTCATTGATCAAGGAACATGAAAAGCACCAAGATGCCTGTGTTTAGTCGCTGAATGAATTCTTTATATTGTGTCTGTTGTATTTATGTGTATGTTTCTGTTTGTTTTGTCTTTATATGAGAAAAGGTTGTAATCACAACAAATTTCCGTAAGGATCAATAAAGCAGTCTTAGTCTTACAGAATCACATATAATGACCACATCTCCAATGAAGAGATTTGAAACAGGATAAAATCAGCTAATTTGATACTTTGATGATCTGCTAACTAATTTCAAAAAAGTAATATAGCACAAGGTTATCAGGGCTCGCAAAGACCTTCCTTCAGAATAATACCAGGGAATGAAGAGTCAGACAGTGAAAATGAAGGGGAACACTGCATAAAAGAATGAACATACCTGCAATTAAAGAGCAGAATGGAGAAAGTTAACAAATCTTGAGTGGTGCACTAACCTACCAATTGACTAAGGGATAGGTAAAGTGAAGTTGATCATGTGTATACAAGTAGGTTACATGAAAAAATTATAGAGTTTTCACAAAAATGATGGCATTCCATGAAATGCTGCTAACACAAAGACTCACCTGGTTTTAAGGTAAGAAGCTGTTGAAAGTGATACATTGCTGTATCATAATCATTCCTACGGAACATAAGATCTGCAAGCATCTGTTTGGATAGAATTAAAAAATTTTTTTTCATTTCTAGTTTTTTTTTCACACAAATGCTTGAGTAAGGCTTTTATTTTCAGTTAGCCCTTTTCTTTGTGAAACATTTTACAAAAAAAAAAAAAAAAAAAAAAATTCTTCTATGAGAGTGGTGTCTAACATTAACAAAATCTTTTTCAGGAATCAGCACTCCATGTAAAAATACCTTAGCATTAAATACTAGTTCAGACAATAAAATATATAAAAAAAATAATTAAATTTTAATACAGTAATGCATCTACTCCTCTTATTCAAACCAGCTTAGAGTAGTATTTATTAAAGTTCAAGAGACCTGATATTTCTGTATGACCAAACACAGAAAACTGAATCTTACAAAAAAATATAACCAGAACTTACAATAGTTGCATTGCTATTATCACCATCATTTTTGAGTAAAGTCATCAACTGGTGCTGGCATGAATCTAAATCTTCTGACATCAGATACAGTCCAGCTAAGTCTAAGCTTCTCTATTTAAACAACAAAAAAAATTTTTTTTATATATAGATAAAAATAACGCGTAGGACGTAATCATCTTTTTTTTTGAAGGAACGCCTGTATCATATAAGATAAGATAAGAGTCTAATGTAATTTTATTTTACCTTGCTATCATTCTCACTGTACACTAGAGCTTCTTTGTAAAATTTAATAGCTGTGTCAGTATCTCTCTGGTTGGCAGCATGTTCAGCTAACTGACTGCAAATACTAAAAAAAAGGATCATTGGTCAAAACTAGGTAGAAAATAAAAGCTACTTTCTGGGAAATAAAAATATTGACCAACAAAAGAATCATGTATGACAAAATGAACAAAAATCCTCTTTTCTTTTAGTTACCTTGCAGCTAGTTCTTTTTGATCACTAATGGCATCTGGTTGTTCTACCTGCACTCTCTTTAGTACTCTGAAGAAGAAAAAATTAGCACTAAGGTTAGTGCATTATGGGATTACATGCTGGAAGTGTTGTATAGCCCACATTTTGACATGTGGTAATGTCTATTTAGAAGTATTTTATTTTTACTAAATAAAAGAACTATACAACTTTGGAAAGGTTTAGATTACATTGAATATTTGACCAAAAATCCAGGAGTCAAACTCAAATTTACCAGCATCATTGATGACAAGCCAGAAGAAACTTAGTTTTAACCTTCTGAACTCTGGAGAACTAGCCCCCCCCTTCCCTTTTTATCTGAAATATTGAGCTCCCAGGTCCAAAAGGAGACTGGGTGTATAATGCTAGAAATATGCCTTACTTGAACCTAATAACAGTTCTATTCAATGAGGGTGTTGTTCATTTTTAGACTGCTGTAAAAAGGTCACAATCATATTGTAAGGATAATCAAAACTATTTTACTTTAGGGACAGAATTTTTCTATCCTGTTTCCTGATCATTTTACTTTAGTGTCATTTAAACTCTTTAGTGCAAGATATAAATTTGAGAACATTCAAAAGAAAAAACAACAACTTAAAGTTATTATTAAAGCATAGCTTTCTTCATCTTGTATCCTGAATATAAAGTCAGATTTCATTTCATATTGTGGGACAAAAATATACAAGTATATTTTTTCAAAGTGCCAGATGGAGCACAGAAAAGGTTGCCTGAATCAGCCAGGAAAACCAGTGAGTCAGGCAAGTCTCCAATTAACATGATTCACCTGAATCAGCCAGGGAAAACAATAACTAAGTTTATAATTAGAATGAATATGACTTGGATATGCTCACCTTTAAGATGTAAGTATTCATTTATAAAGCAATGTTTGTAATTTATAACAAAAGATATAGTCCTAGAAAATATAGTTCTAATTTTTCCACTTTTCTCGCATGAAATCTATTGCCAGTTATTCATCTCGTCTTTCTACATGTCTGTAACCTGTATATCAAATTTTCTATAGTTTTCTGAGACTGAAATTTTCTGTCCATCCACCTTATCACTTACTTTGAAAAACCTGGTATTTGCTGAAGTGACAACTGTAAAATGTTTGTTTTTAAAATGTTTTACATGTTTCTGATGTTCCTTCAGAGTTGAAGATAATTTACTTCCTAGTCCAAACTTCCAGCAGGAAGATGGGGAATGGGAGTGGGCAGGGTTTGAACCCGGGACCATGGTTAAGTCCCAATGACAGTCCAGCACGCAAACCGCATGACCAGGTAGCCAACTTACCTGGCCTGCATGTCTCTAGCTTTCTGTAAAGTGTTCTGAGAATCCTCCAGTCTGTCCACCTGGTTATAAACTTTGGCTAAGAGAATCAGATACTTGGTGTGTTCAATCATTGTCTCTAGATCTGGGGAGAAACAGGAAGACAAAATACTAATGTAGAATCTCAACATTAAACTTTAATAATACGATCTTTAAAAAGCAATCCTTTCAGACATTGCAGTCTATGGAGGCAGATGATGGAAAGCTCAACTGTTTTTATGGCTGACAGTTAATAAGGGTGTCATATGTTCAGCACAAGGAGCGGTGGCTGAGCGGTAAAGCGCTTGGCTTCTGAACCATGAGTCCCGGGTTCGAATCCTGGTGAAGACTTGGATTTTTATTTTCGGGATCCTTGGGCGCCTCCGAGTCCACCCAGCTCTAATGGGTACATGACATTAGTTGGGGAAAAGTAAAGGCGGTTGGTCGCTGTGCTGGCCACATGACACCCTCGTTAACCGTAGGCCACTAAATCAGATGACCTTTACATCATCTGCCCTAGAGACCACAAGGTCTGAAAGGGGAACTTTAACTTATGCCCAGCACAATGACCAACCGCCTTTAATTCCCCAACATCCTATAAGATTAGGTGGACTCCGGGTAGCCTAAGAATCCCAAAATGCAATTAAAATAAACTACCAATTTATTTTGTTTCAGAATTATGCTTATAAAAATAATACAGAAAAAAAAAAAATGTTTTTTTATTGTTACAGAAAGTCATTTCAATTTTATTTGTAAGAAGAAAGAAGCAGTAAAAAAAAAATTAGTGTAAAAAAAAAAGGGATTTATTAATTGTTGATAAATATAAATTTCTGAATCAAACAAAGATAGTTTAGTGTTTTCATTAGAAGCAGCTAAGTTTAAAAACATTGTATTGCAAAGCAGAAGTCAAGAGTATAAGTTCTCCTCTACCTTGACCTTCCTGTTCGATGGCCTGCTTGAGAACCTTCTCAGCTTTGTCATACTGTTTAAGTTTCAACAACAGCTCAGCCAAGTCATACCTGTGAAATGCAACTCCTAGATTAACATTGGTTGGTCAAAACAAATAAACCCTTTCAGACCTTGCAATGTATAGGACAGATGGTGTCATGGTCATCTGTTTCTAAGGCTAACAGTTAATGAGCGTATCATGTGGCCAGCAACCAACCCCATTCACTTTCCCTTAACTAATGTCTACAGATTAGAGATGGGTCGATTCATGGGCGTCCAAAAGATCCCAAAGTTCCAAAGCTGAAAATCTTTACAGAGATTACTATATTAGACCTATGGCCACCGTCAGTCGCGAAGCGACTATGGATCATCTCATTTCCATGAGATGAATGCCTGGGCATAAGCTGTGGTCGGAACGATGTCGCCCACACATCAGTTCCCCCCCTCCACGCAGCTGATGTATCCAAAGGAACGGCAGTGCCGATACAGTTTGGGGTCAGCAGCGTCGCAGGTTCTGCCAGAGTGTAGCACTGGGTGCTGCAAACTGCCTTAGGGTCGCCAGCTCCTGATTTTTCCTCAGGGTTGACTCCCGAAGCCTTTCCCTTGATTGGGTATAGCTGCAAGGCAGCAGAGGTTTGAATTCAGAGTTTTCCTTCTCCTAGGTGGAGAAGCTAAAGAGCACAGAATAATCCAACAATTATTTTTATTCCTTTTCTTTTTGTTTAACTAAGTAAATTTTTTAATTTCTCAACAAAGATGCACTTTAACTAGTTGAAAGAACTATTAATAGTGTTCTTTTCCAAACTATCGGATGGATGGTGGCTGAGCGGTAAAGCGCTTGACTTCTGAACCATGAGTCCTGGGTTTGAATCCAGGTGAAGACTGGGATTTTTATTTCGGGATTCTTGGGCGCCTCTGAGTCCACCCAGCTCTAATGGGTACCTGACATTAGTTGGGGAAAAGTAAAGGCTGTTGGTCGTTGTGCTAGCCACACGACACCCTTGTTAACCGTAGGCCACAGAATCAGATGACCTTTACATCATCTGCCCTATAAACCACAAGAAGGGGAAATTTACTTTTTTTTTTCCCAAGCTATCAATATAAGGCACAATTTGATTTCCGCACAATTATATATATTTCAAATTTTTTTTTATGTACTATTAAAACAATAGATGTAGTAGAAGTACAATAATTTATAATAAATAAAAAGACATTTTGAATTGACATTTTGTCAGCCAACATTACCTTAGACTGCTCTGTCCCCCTGTCTTGAGTGAAACTTCATAATAGTTGATAGCCTGTACAAAGTAAACAAACAATTTGTACTTTCCCCCAAACAAATGTTTGTGATTATCTTACAGGAGCTTATTCTGGCAATATCATCTACCAAGAAAATAATAAGGATATACCATAGTTTAACACACAAAAACAGAATAAATAAACTTTAAATAAATCATGAAACTATAACACCTACTTTTCCATAGTTATGAGTTTTTACAAGGGCTTGACCAATTTTTGAAGCGAGTGCTGCATCTTTAGGGTTCTGTTTCAGAGCTGCCTCATAGACTTCAATCGCTTTTTCGGGCTTTGGATTTCATTTGAGGAAAAAAAATAATGCAGACATAAAATTATTCTTTTTACTAAATCACATAACAACTGGGGACAGGAAAATTATTGGTGCTCTAATACTTTGCCAAGTTATGGCTCCACAAATATTTCACTTGTTTGGTTTACTAGAAAGAAAGCAAGTCAATCAACTAGTACTAGAAGCTATGACCATCGTATACTCTGGATACAAGACTAGAGGATGAAAAAAAAAGGTGGATAAAAGTGCTAGAAGAAACACTGAACTTTTTTTTTTTTAAAAGAGACCATTGCAACCACACAAATCTTCAAAGGGATCATTTTGCCAAATGTAAACCCCTTAAGGGCAGTGTCGGTAGGAGCCAAAAATTCTCCCAAGAGTGCTTGGTCTTGAGCTCTCTCATCCTGAACACTCTAAGTAAACAGGTGTGATAAATTAGCATATATATAAAATTCAGCTCAATATAAAATTTTCTTTCATCCATGTCAAATGAGAAGAGCCTTATCAAAAACCTAGAACCTTAATGGATTCAGTTTCAATACTAAAATCAATCACAAACAGATTCTTCTTAAAATTCCCACCTTAAAAAAAAATCATCAGTTACACTTACAAACAGAGCATTCAAATAGAAAGAATAAGTAAATAGTGAATCTAACATATTTCATTTCCAAAAGTTGCTTAAATTTGAAGAAAAAAATAAGGTTGTATACCTCTTGTATGCTCATGTAAGCATCACCCAACAGAAGTGAGGTTTGAGTACTTGGGTACTTGTCAACAAGTTCGCTTAATTAAGAAAACAGAATTTAAAAAATTAAGATTATTGCTTATTCTATCGATATTTGTTTATGTACATGGCATTCTACAAGGAAAAAAATCAATATAACTGGTTATAGGAGTTACACAGTACTCACAACCGTAGTGAATAATTTTACTGGGGAATTTTATAGATTTACTGAAAAAGACTTCCTCCAACATAAATGAGGTTCTACATTCACATGTGCAAAAAATGCAAGAAGGCCTCTCCAGAATAGGGCTTAATAGCCACAACAAAAAATGTTCCTTAGAGGGCAAACATATATATATATATATAGCCAGCGCAATGACCAATCATATTTAAGAGGTTGATGTTAAATGATAATGACAACAAAATAAACTCAAATTTTAAATTAAAAAATGATTCCTCAAACCATGTTTTGATCAAAGAAACTTTTTATTAAATGCTCTAGAGTACAACCATCAAGACATTTTAGAAGTCTCTAACAGAGATAAGATAAAAACTGGGATCCTCACCGATAGCAACTGGCATAAAGTTTCTTGTCCTTGCGGTAGTTGAGATAGATGTTAGCCATCTTTTCTCTGGCCTCCACAAAGTAAGGCTGGTCCGGGGTGATGTTTCTGAGCATGCCCAGAGCCATCTCCACATCACCTCTGGCCAGTGTGAGATCAGCGTTGGCGATGAGGATGCAAACCTCTTCGGGTGTACCTTGGAACTCATTGATAGCATCCTGCATGACTTTGGCCGCTTCATGCTAAGACAGAAACAAACTGTGTGTAACATCGCATAAATGTATAATACTGCATACACAATTTATATCAAATAGAGTTTTTAAAAAAAGTTTTGAGAAACACTGATCCTTAATCATTGGGATTGAAGACATTGCCATTATTATTATCCTTAAACAAGATATATTGGTACATATATATATATATATATATATATCTAGTGGCACTTTAGATAATGATGATCTTTTGCCCTTGTAACTTCTATAAAACTAGCAACTTGACTAAAGAGGGACAATGCTTGATATACATGCAGTCACAAGTTGGGCAGAGACTTCAGCATTTTCACCCTTTTTCCAGCATCTAGTGTGTTCATCTGCAATTCAGGACCCCCCTCTCTCCTTACTGTTAGCCC
>JADKLZ010001913.1:28770246-28789561 GCA_021533235.1 Biomphalaria straminea
AGCCCTCCACCATGTGGGCCCCCTCTCTCCTTACTGTTAGCCCTCCATGTGGACCCATTTTTTGTAATTTTATATATACAATATATACAGAGATTTTTGTAAGAAAATAGCTAAATATGTAGTCTTAATTTTTGTCTTATTATGACTTATGATGTAAACAAAAAGTTGAACAAAATTAAAGCCCTTTGAGGGAAAAACGAGGCATAGCTAGCAACTAACAATAAATTGCTGTTAACATAATTCAGCTTTTAAAATAAATCCGGTCTTTACCTGTTCATTTTGTAACCTGTGAGCCTCAGCCAGTTCCAGGAACACCGCCACTCTGTCCTGGACACTGATTTGTTCCACTCGGCTTTTCTTGCCCGAGTCTGCTCGTGCTCCTACAGTTAGTTTTAAAAAAATCACTTTTACTTTACAAAACTTTCTGACAGGATTAAAATGAAATAATTTAATTATTTTAAGAAATAAATGTTTAAGATTATTAAGATTACCACTTTTTTTAACGCCAGGTAGTACCATAGCCATCTGCAAAGTTTTGATGGCATCCACCATATTGCCTTGTTTCTTTAATATTCTTGCCAGGATCAGATGGTAGAGAGGATGATCTCTCACCTAGAGGGTCGGTTGTTTTTAATAGCAAACAAAATGTAATATACTAATATACAATATTCAGTTTAAAATTCTAAATTAGTCAAAAACAAGCACACCAAGATGAATATATGTTTTAAACCAAATATTTCTAAATTTAGAAAATCAGATCTGGTCAGGGTGATTTATACATGTAAGAAGAGAAATAGATACTGATAGTCTGACCAGATTGATCTTAATAAATTCATTTCTTAGAAAACTCAATATTTTAAGTTGTTCCCTCTTTTTCAGTAGCTGCATATTAGAAAGAATACTTTCTAGGAAATTTGCATCTTTAGAGTACTTGTTAAAATGTGTGTAATTATTACTCCTTAGTACAGTCACTATTATATATAAATGTGTCTTTCTTTCTTTTGTGGTTTGATAAAGTTTAACACAAGACACAAAATTAACATGAGTTTAAACAAACATTTCTTAAATCTGAAAGTTGTGTGTGAAAATAAACACCTGGAAGTTGTAGCTAAGTCCGACTTCCAAAGACTGGTTGGCCAACTTAAAGTTATTTTGACTGAGGTGAATCTGTGCCATTAAGATATGGGCATCAGAGAAAGTTGCATCTTGCTCTAGGCAGTGCTGTAATGTACTCTGAGCTGCAGCAATGTCCCCTTGAACAAGAGAAAATATAAAAAAACAAGATTACAAAGAGAGTTTGTGTGATACACAAACTCAGAGGCGGCCCCCGTCAGAGTCGGATCCCTGTCAGATCCGCCTATTCGCAAGATGTTTCGTATGTTCCTTCTAAGTCCCTGGCTCAATTCCTGTGTGCTCCTATCCTTAAACTATCCCAATATTTCTGAAAGAACAGTAAAGGTTAAATCATATTTTCAAAAGCCTTTTGTGTTTTTTTCTAACCTTGACGGACAGACCAACCAACAGACAAAACGCACAAAAATATGCTTGTTTTATTCTAATGGGGGTACTAAACAATTTTTTAAAAAAAATCTAATTTTTTTAAAAATTTAAGAAATTAGTTTAGAATCATGTCATTTCCGGGCTTTACGCTAGTACACGAAAGCCGCTGCTAAAAGTTCATTTTAAAAAATGTGCATGATATCTACATGCCCGAATCATTTCTTATAGTAACATATCCTCCCTTACATTTACCTAATTGCTTCACAATTGGTGTTTTATTATTAAAAAATCGCTTGCATAATAATTTTTATAAATTAAACGGTTTGCTTTTAGAAAACTAAAAGTAGCCGTTGCACCTAAACTTTTCAAGCCCCATTTAATGGTGAAAAAATATTTTTCGTATCTCTTCTAGTTTCGGCGCCCTGAGTGTGACAGACGGACATTTTGCATAAACCTAATAGCGGCTTTTTCCCCTTACGGGGGCCGCTAAAAATTAATAAGTTGGATCTTTTTTTTATTTTGATTATGTGTAATTAAATTCTTCTTCCTTGTTCTCATTTTCATATTGGAGCGTCCAGGTGACTAGACCAATATATGAGATGAACTGTGCAGGTTTCCAAATCAGGGAGCTCTCCATATAGTTTTCTTTCTATTGGGGTGTTTTGGGGCCAGTGTCTTGTAATTTAATTAAATTCATGTGTTTTTTTTTATATCAAAATTTCAAGCTACCAATATAAAAATACAGTCTAATAAAATACTTTGAAAGACAAAGATGAATTTCTTATCCATATGCCAGGAAAAATTTGTACAAGTGCTCCTTCTTCCCTAGTGTCATTAGAGCATGAAATGACTTGGCTAAATCAGCTAGGAAAACCAATCACTTGGCAGAGTTTAAGTCCCTATTGAACATGAACATGACTAGATTGACTCATAGATACATGCAGACATAATTATCTTCTCTCTTGAAAGGAAAGTCTGTAGTTTATAAGATAATAAGATTTCAAAATATTTTTTTGTAATAAAATAGTATTGCATTATAGTAATATTCTAAAAATATATTGAAGAATGGAAGGCTTAAAGCTAGAAATTATCTAGTTAGCCTCCTTCAGTCGTAGAATGACTAAGGTTCATCTTGAAAGCGAGATGAAAGTCAAGGCTTGTTTATGTTCCAAATGATTAAAACTAGTCCTTGACATGCTAACATGTATTTTGTTAAATAATTTGTCAAGATAAACATTTACATTAAAAAAAAAACTAGAAACTATATTAAACCAAAGAGCTTCAGATAGTCAAAAGATTTTGTTATATTTATTGTTAAACTTTCCCATTAAAGACTTATGGTTCAAAAGGGGATGAGAAATGGGACTAATTTATGTTACAAACTGCTCAGACTATTTCAGTTTCATTTGGTCTATAGAAAAAAAATTAATTTGTCTTAAAGATATCATTAGTTTAGCACAGCCAACAACAAAGATTCAACCAGTAAGAATTACATAATATATAGTTCAGTATTCTCATTGCTCACCTGCTAGAAACTTAACCTTGGCACTTAAAAATAAACCATCCATCAGCCCAGGTACTGCTCGAGTTAGCAGGTCAAGGACTTGATGACACCTCTTGAGTACAGGGCTCACAGGTTGACCAGAGGCAACAGGCTGCATGGTGGTAAATAAATAGTACATGAATTCAACATGTGTTTTGTTATACAAATCATCAAGATAAATAGTTATATTTTTAAAAAAATACTTTTGAGTTGAAGAAGGAACTTACCACTTGAGGGGCAAACTGTAGGTAATCTTTAATAACTTGTAGCAAGAAGTCAGGGTTCAGCTTGCAGAAGTAATCAATTCCAAGGGGTAGACCCTGAGTTTTCAAGTGTAAATAGAAAAAAAAAAAGATAAAAAATTCAAAATAAGTTGTAAAAGAAATATATCTGAACTGTATACAGTAAGTCAGGTGACAAGAAATATGAAAGGTTTAAATCTTCCTGAAGATTGGGATTCTAAATTTTTAGGATGCCCCTGAATCCAACCAACTTTAATGGACACCTGATATTAGTTGGGGAAAAGTAAATGCGGTTGGTCATGTGCTGTACCCTCATTATTAGCTGTGAGCCACAGAAACAGATGACCTTTACATCATTTGTCCTATAGATCACAAAGTCTGAAAATGGAACTCAAGTTTTCTGCTATTATACCCTCCAATCAATAATATGGTTTGTACGGCACATAATGAAGAAAGTCTCATTAAACTTATGCATAATAAAATGTGTGGGCAATGTCTGTGGCATTTTACATCACAAGAGATAATCTTTTCCATTTGCAGCTTTTCATGCTGCTAAAGAGACCAATCCTTAATAAACATTGCATTCACAGGTTGGGTCTCTGATGTGATGGCAATGAAAACATAAATAAATTATTGAGAATTGTATTTACAACACTGACCTTAAGCCCTGCAAAATGCAACTCTATAGCTTCATTCAGTAGCTCTATGGCTTTCTCTGGCCCTTTGCCTTTCTTGATGGCCAATAGTGCTGAAAGGTATGCTAAATCCTGTTTGAATGAAACAGTTCTTAAATTTCCAATACATCACCTACAAAATACTTATTATCATTTAGAGTGCCTTATGAGAACAAATATAAAACTTAAATCTTACAGCAGAGCGGCCAATACTTTGCTGAATCTCATTCAGAAACTCTAACTGCTGTGCCGCCTCTTCTATGTGACCTTGCAGCAGTTGGCAGTTGATAATTCCGGTCAATGCCCCAACACTTGTCTCATCAAGCTGCATTGCATTACGGTGGCATCTCATGGCATCCTTGACCTGACAAAAGGTAATTATTTATAATTAAAATGCAAATAATTTTCTACTCTCCTGTTTTTTTTTTTCTTATTCTTCTATTTCAAACAAATTTAGTCTAGTAAATAATCATTGACTAGCCAATATCTATGTAAGATCAAAGCCTACATGAAAAATTTTGTTTTCAAATTTCTTTTGCTTTCCATTTCTTTATCATTTCTTTCATACTATGTCCAATGTTACAGGTACTTTTCTTTTAGAAATCTTTCTTCTTTGTTCTGGTCATTTTTAATTCAACAAAATGTTTTGGCTGAAGATTTCCTAAAAGTGTGCTTTTTTTTTTAAATCTCTTATTCCAATGAAAGTTATTATGTCTTATACTGTTGATCAGTTCTTTGTCACATCAATTCATATTTCATATGTGCAAGGACTTGAAGGCAGATAACTGTAAATATATGCTGCTGAGTTACCTTTCCTTGCATCATCAGCTGACAACCCATTTCATTGACAAAGTCAGCATTGTTGCTGTCTAGTGACACAGCCCTTTCTATAAATACTTGTGTTTGTTGAAGGACCAAGTTATTTCGTCCACACTGTTGAGAAAAACAGACATTGATTTTAAGACAAGATTCATTAAAAAAACAAAACAAACAATTCAAGCAGTAAACTAAGAATAAATTTGTATTTGCAAGAACGTTGTCATCTTCTTATTTTGTATAATACAGCCATTAATTCAAAAAAAGAAAATGATTATGTCCAACGTGTCATGCCTCTAGCATATTAACCAGAGATGCCTACATGTCAAAATGGAAATGCGTATTCCCAGACCTGTAAATGCATATTCCCAGACCTGGAAATGCGTATTTTGGGTGGCAAATGCATATTTTCCCTAAATATTAAGAAATATATTCAGGAAAGACTAAAAAATCATTTAAGCACGTAATATACATGAAACGCAGCAATCCTAAAGTTAACACACCATAAGTATTTTGCAATTTTATATATTTTGCAAATATTAAACCAGTTAACTGGGTGTTATTAAATTCTGTGGAAATTACTCACGAAATATTAACAAAAAATATAAATTTGTAATTTTTAAATATGTGGGATTAACTTAAGATTAGGGGTGATTAGGTGACGGTACTCAGTGATCGATTGTCTAACTTTAACTACTAAAAAATTAATAATATATGTTAAAATACAAGAAAAGTAATATTTTTCCCCTTACATTCAAAAAGGTGCCGCTACAGACTACCGGTGCATATCATCACAAAAAAAGCCAGGTATATATATATATTGTTTTATAACCCTTCTGTTAGAAACAATTGTTGTAAGTTAAGCACTAGCTGTATAGTGTTAATTGTTCTGTTAACTAGACTCTTCTACTTTTTAGTCTTTTGGAATCTAATAATTTAGCATAAAAAAGAAACCTGACAACTTTTAGTTTTTTAATTCTTTAAATATAGCATGCATAACCAACCAATTTTGAGAAAACTTGTGCCATGTGATAGTACAACTGGCCACTCTGTGGTTCCACTTTGTCAAGAGTTGTGACCCAATCTGCTATTTTAGTTGAAGCCTGAAAAAAAGCATTTTTTCACAAATTAAAATTGATATGGGAAATCTTTATAGAAGAATAATTATAGTCAGTACTTTCATTTACTTTTTCATTCAAAAGTACCTAAATTATAATATTTGTTTACAGAATATCTACATCATATTACAAAAGAAGCAGACATATCAAAAATGCAAAGATCAACAAGCTCATCTGATCATCCTATTCCAACATCTCAAATTACCTCAGCATAGTTTCCCTCTCTGCAGAGCATACACAACACTTGATACTCAATGGCTCCAATACAGTGTATGTCTATACCTTCAGCCCTGTACACCAAATGAAAACATGTTTAATTAACATAAAACTCTAAAGAAGCAATAAGAGAACTTATCTAGAGTTGAAAACCAAGCACAATGTAGCCAAAGAAGTCAGAATAATTAAAAAAAAAAAAAAAAGAGTCTACCTCTGAGCTGTTTCCAAAGTCTGGTCCCAGTCTTGCAGAGCCAGCTGAAGCCTCATTTTCTCTAAGAAAGCAGGTAAGAAAGTGGGTTGGCTAACAACCACCTGGTTGATAAGCTCTAGAGCTTGACTGTAGTTGTGCTTCATCTCAAAGTATTTGGCCTTGCCAAAGAGTGCATTGACATTTTTGGAGCCACTTCTGTGTGGAGATAGAATATCTATTCCATAGATTTATTTGGCATGTTAGGTTTTTTAAACATTAATTATTTATTTATTCCATACCATACTTTGTTTCTATCACCAACTAATTAATTATTTATTTGATACTAATTCTGTGCTATGAGTATATTTTCCAATCTGTTTAGTTATGGTTCAAGTGCATATATGTTATTGTTTTTGGTTGTTACTATCAGTGTGATTTCAGGTATTTAATACTTTGAGTCAATACAATGAAGTAGCATACCACAACAAACAGATTAAAGGTTAAACTGCTTAGTTAAATCCAAACTATTTATTCCAAAAGAAGGGCACAGTGGAACCAAAAATACATCTTATCCTAAGCAATGCTGAGTGAGACTCTACTGTTATTCTGTAACTAATTTATTACTGTTCTAAGTTTTTTAATGCACCGTCACTAAAGGAAATCCCCAATCAGTCCAAATTTCTACACATCAAGCTATAAAGGTATTACAATGCAATCATTGCTTGATTGTTTAATGTGTCTTTGACATTCCTTCAGGAATGAAGATTATGAATTTCATCCAAGTTTAAACCACAAACAGGTAATAAACACAAATGTGCTATCAATATAATGATTTTGTTCCAAATGGCATGACACTATTTTTTTTTGCAAGTACAGTTGACAGCTTTTATCGTCAATTTTTTTTCTATTTGATAACTCAAAGAAAGGTTTTAGAGAATATGGCGAAAAATCAGGATCAAACTACAGTCCTACCACTAAGCCAGCCAGTAGGGGAGGAAAATAACTTTTTGTTTCTAAAGAAAGCTCAAAAATTTAAAAGTCAAGGTCATTTGGGGAGTCCATACGTGCAAGACAATCATCCTACTTACACCAGCGCTTCCTCAAAAAACTTAATTGATCTTTTGGCCTCTCTTCCACTCATTAATTCAATCCAACCTTTAAGCGTTAAGCCCTGTGCCATAAAAATATTAAAGCAATAGATCATTTTTATAATCAACAATGAGAACAATACACAAAAATTTAGGCTCAACAGCCAAAAGAAAATTTTTAAATATACAATTTAGCAAGTGGTGAAAGTTGTTATGGCACGATTAGGAATTAGTTATTTGTTTCATATATAGGGGAAGTTTCGACTTAGCGAAAATGATGCGAATAGTAAAAACAAGACTATGATTTGCGGAAGAATAGTGAAATGTAAACAGAATACTTCTGAAGGCTTTAGAGAGAGGCAGTTTTTATAGAGGTAGAGATTTAGCTTGATGGTTCCCTTCTTTATTATTAAACGTCTTGTTCGTCATTCACTAGCAGCACCCACTACAATATATTATTGGCCTTGTTATTGGATTTCCTTGATTGTTGCCTCCATTTGATTAATTTGCATAAAGCACAGCTTTGAAGTGACTAAGAAAGTACAGCTTTACCAAACATATTGCGCTAATAGACTATTTATTATTGCAATTATAATCTTACAAATCTGTATATGTTACCAAATACCCAGAAAAACATTAAGTCTATCATTCTTTCATTTTTTTTTAAGTAATTGTTGGCTAAAAATTAAAAAATCAGGCAGACATATAGGGCAAGATAGAGACTTTTGTGTGTGTGTGTCTTTTTTTCGATTGTTTATTTACTAATGCTTTTGATGCAGAGCTTTCAAATTATTTTTGTGAAGACCCTAGTGTTTATACTTTCCAACAGAACAGTGTGATGCATCTGCACTATTGAAACAGTGTTCAAAAGAAAATAATTACTAATGTATAATTAAAGTCACAACTTTTAACTCTGAACCAAAAAAAACATGAGCCCTAAAACCAGAAACAAGGCAATCATGTAAAATAAGGTTGCAAGGAAAATTTCTGACAGGAAATAATTAAGTAATAATAATTTAAAAAGTTAAATAAATATATGAAAGTCAAAAAAAAAAATCATTGGTAATAAAAGTGCCAATACCAACTCTTTAGCCCACACCTGAAAAATCAATTTTAACCTCAAGCTTAATATCCTACATATATAGTCATCAGTTCATTAATAGATGAGATCATCTTATTATTAAAACTAATGTAAAAAATGAAATCTTTCTAATTCTCTGACAAAACTACTGTACATACATCAGGATTTTGAGGTGCCATCTTCAGCATCCTGTCAATATACTCTCTGGCCTTGTCATACTTTCCAGAGTTAAATAAAAACAGCCCAGCAAAGTACAAACCCTGTTGAACAAACAAATATTGAATGAGTGGATTGAAACAACGAAGTATCACTTTAAGTCCTGTGTTTAAGGAAAGAGAGTTGTACAACTAATAAAATAATGATCTATTTTACACTCCTCTTACAACAGCTACAACCAAAAATACCCCATATAGACCATTAACTCTTTCAGTACGTATTATTTTGATCAAAGATACTGAGTTTTCCGGGACTAACAAAAATCTGGGGGGGGGGGTGTCCCGCATTCAATTTACAACAAAAAGAAAAAAAGAACAATCACTCTCACATGCAGAAAATTTAAAAAAAAAAAAAGAGAGACAAATAACGCCGCACTTAAAGAGTTAAGGCCTGACACCTGTATGTATGGCATCAACACTGTTGCACGAATATCCCAATTTTACAAATCTTGTTCTCTACTAGCATCAAAAAGCTAAGTGTAAGCTCAGCAGATCAGCAGACAGGAGTCGTCACAGAACCACTATTTCCAAAGATTATAAACATCTTTTCTTTGTGCTCTCACAATTATTGTTTAAATTAATTAACAAGATTTTGTAAAAGTTAAATTTAAAAAAATGTTACCAATTCTCCAGCTTGTTTTCTCTCTTCCTTCAGTTTAGCATCAAGCTCTTGTACAGCTTCTCGGTCTGGATAATAGTTAAATGCGAAAGGAAATATGAATTCAACATATATGTAGCATCAGCATTTTAAAAATAATAATTATGTCATAAAAATACTTTCTGTTCAGTTAACTCCTTACCCATGGTTTGAGATTTCTTGTGGGCTAACATTAATGCCATAGTGGCACAGAGGTTGACATCTCGCTTGTCTTTCAAGATATCAAGCTCTCTCATCCCTTCTTGGACTCTATCTAAGAATAAATTTTGAGTATAGCATTACACTGTGGTAAAAAAAAAATTACACTACAATTATTGAAAATACAAAACTTAAATAAAACAAGATTACAAAGAGAGTTTGTGTAATACACAAACTCAGAGGCGGCCCCCGTCGGAGTCGGATTCCTGTCAGATCCGCCTATTCGCAAGATGTTTTGGATGTTCCTTCTAAGTCCCTGGCTCAATTTCTGTATGCTCCCATCCTTAAACTATCGCAATATTTCTGAAAGAACAGTAAAGGTTAAATCATATTTTCAAAAGCCTTTAGTGTTTTTTTCTAACCGTGACGGACAGACCAACCAACAGACAAAACGCACAAAAATATGGTAGTTCCATTCTAATGGGGGTATTAAACAATTTTATTTTTAAAAATCTGATTTTTTAAAAAAATTAAGAAATTAGTTTAGAATCATGTCATTTCCGGGCTTTACGCTAGTACACGAAAGCCGCTGCTAAAAAATCATTTTGAAAAATGTGTGTGATATCTACATGCCTAGCGTATTTCTTATAGTAACATTTCCTCCCTTACATTTACATAATTGGTTTAGAATTGGTGTTTTGTTATTAAAAAATCGCTTGCATAATTAATTTTATAAATTAAACGGTTTGCTTTTAGAAAACTAAAAGTAGCCGTTGCACCTAAACTTTTCAAGCCGCATTTAATGGTGAAATAATATTTTTCGTATCTCTTCTAGTTTTGGCGCTCTGAGTCTGACAGACGGACAGACGGACAGACAGACAGAAAGTCATTTTAAAAAATGTGCTTGATATCTACATGCCAAGAGCATTTCATATAGTAACATTTCCTCCCTTAGATTTACGTAATTGCTTCACAATTGGTGTTTTATTATTAAAAAATCGCTTGCAAAATAATTTTTATAAATTAAACGGTTTGCTTTTAGAAAACTAAAAGTAGCCGTTGCACCTAAACTTTTCAAGCCGCATTTAATGGTGAAAAAATATTTTTCGTATCTCTTCTAGTTTTTGCGCCCTGAGTGTGACAGACGGACAGACGGACAGACGGACAGACGGACAGACGGACAGACGGACATTTTGCACAAACCTAATAGCGGCTTTTTCCCCTTACGGGGGCCGCTAAAAATGTTAAATAACTAATGGATTATTTTATTATTTAAAGTAAAATGTATCATATATATATCTATATATCTAGTTATAACTTTGGTGGTGGTGCAGATAGGGGTAGTAGTGTGTTGTACAGTATTGGCTGTGATTTATTGGACATATATATACATATCTTTAATGTTTTTAATACTCAATCACAAGCACTGAAGAGAAAGATGATGGCCTGTAATCTGAGAGGGGACAAAAGTATCTCGTTAATAATATTCCCAAAAAAATCTAAATATCTCTGGAAACATGTGCTTAACCCTAAGACTTTGTCAATAATTTCTAGGCTACAGTAACTACCTGGAGAATAATATTTTAATCCTGTTTACCAAATTCAAAATGCCATTTTAATAATAGAGCATAGGAAAAAAAACTAAAACTATTTAGTTTCACACAGATGCTAAAAATAGAGACAAAGAAAAACAGATAACACAGAGTAAAATGTAAACTTTAATCTCAAGCCTTCAAGTTTAACAAGCTTTTTGCATTGAGCAGTCTCCTTATGTCCTTACAATGTAAAAAAAAATACTTAAATAATTTTTTAAATAAATAAATAAATAATGTTGTTTTAGAATACATTGGCAATGTCTGAAGCTTCCTCCCACCCTAACACTATGCCAATGACAGATCTTTGTGGAAACAGCTTGGCGCCCAATGCGCCGAACAGCGCAGGAGGACTAAAGCCCAAGTCTGAGTTTAGAATACAATGAACATTTAATGAACATTACAAAATGTGCAACTTTTTTTAAAAAAGATTTCAACCTACTTTGTAAGACCTTAGCAAAGGCTGAGAAAAATTTGAGTATGGGATCATTCCCATAGCGCTGTAGTCCTTCTAAAGCTGCAGACTCCATATGACCATAGTATCCAGTCTGGCAGTAATAATTGATCTTGGCCTAAGAAAAGAAAATTATCATAACATCAATGGAATGTTGGGCAGTTTTGTTTGACTTCTCTTTCTGTTATTATTTCAAATGGCAAACCAATTATAAAGAGTAAATAAATATAAGGGTATTATTACCTGACAATGTCAATTTAATAAAACAAGAATTCTGATTAATTTGTCAGGTTTTATTTATAAATAATCGGTTATATATGGTTGTTGTTGTTTTTTTCTTTTTAAATAATTATTTTTAACTTGGATATTCCCAATATTTTTTTCATCTTGGGGCCACATAAAATTCTGACATGTGTCACAAGCCACATTGTATTAAGCGCAGAAAAAGATGTTGAGTCTAATGGAGCCAAGATTCTGCATCTGTATACTCCACTAGCTTCTTGTGAGTGAAAGGGCCAATAAAACAAGAGAGCCACTCTTTGTTAACAGTGTATGTTTAATGATAAAGTGCCCTTACGGAGGGGGAGTTAGCATTTTATGTCTGCTATAATATCAAAAGGGAATGGCGGCTCAGTGGTAAAGCACTTTAGCCTGCAAACCAAGTGGTCTTGGGTTTGAATCCTGGTAAAAACTGTTATTTTGAATTTCAAGATTTTAAGGACGCCCCTGAGTCCACCCAGCTCTAATGGATAACTGACATTAGGTGATTGGTCATTGTGCTGATAATATGACACATTTGTTAACCATGGGCAACAGAAACAAATGACCTTTACATCATCCACCTCATAGATCACAAGGGCTGAAAGGATTATTTCAAATTAAAAGATAACTAATTGAGCTGTAGTTTTTTTATTTTAAAAATTGTTGATCATGCATTTATCTAAATTTTTACCTAAAAAAATATTTCTTTTATCATTTCCCTTTTAAATCCTTATCTATTTTGACAGAACAGGAGTAAACCCAATTACTTAATAAATAATAGAAAAATTGTTATAGACTTATGACGTCAAGAGAAAAAATAGTCAACTCATGAAGATGAATTTAATCTTGATTGGAAGTGTATAAATTAACTAGATCTATAGAAACCTCTAGGCAGTCTAGGCTGAATTACATTTGCATTGAACTAAATCAATAATAATTGATAACTTGATAGTATCATTTATATATATTTATACATTTATAGTTGATCTACCATCTATTCTAATAATACTGAAGACTTAATAGTAAAACTATTAGATCTAGACTTTTTTATCTTATCTCATGTAATACATACAAGTAACAAATAATAAAACAAGGTTACAAAGACAGTTTGTGTGGAAACACAAACTCAAAATTTGCTCCTGAAGTGGTCCACCCAGCCAGGTAAAAAGGCAGGTTTCAATATTTTCAGAAAGAACATCAGTATGAAATTCTATCAAAGGTAAATGGCAGAGAAGAATGGAGAAAGAAGGTTGACAGATCTTGTGTGATGCCCCAACTGTCCATCAGACCAAGGTGTCACAGTCTTGCTGGACATTGCCTGTTATATGTTCACCTTGGGTGAAAAGCATGAGAAGCCTCAGATTTAGAATGAGGAATTGAGAATGACTAAATTGACTTTTAGTCAGTACTAACTGTAGGCCATTTGAGTTGAGTAGTCACTTGAAGTCAGTAAAGACAGTACACATAATTTAGTGGTTAATTTCTGTACTTAGAGCTGATACATATTATTGTTACACATAAAGATACATTACAGTGTGCAACAAACTGTAGACAAATGACCTGACCAATAGACTTAATGATCTAGAATTTCATTTTATTTTATAAACTCTGCGAATCTTTTAGGTAATGGATGAATTAAGTTATTCTGTTACCTGCTGTGATGCAGACGTTATAATATTCTAGAGGACTTAAGATATAGTGTTCTGTGCCCCCTGAGATGCGGATGTACGTTGGGTTATCTGTGTAACTAGTATGAAGTGCAGTATATATTGTTATTACTGAATAAACAGTATCTTTGTCTGCAAAATTTGGATTCAAGTCAATCTGCATCATTTGTGTATGTTATGTGTCAATTATTTGTTAAGTGTGACTCCAGAACACACAAAACCAGCATTCTACAGCATTCGTGACACATTGATAGTAATACATGTTTCTACATCTTAGTGATCAGCATCACACCTATATGTTTACAAAAGGGATAGGTGAAAGTGAAGGAGAAGTTTGATCTTAACCTGGCCTAACCAATGTCATATAATGATTATCTAATTGTTTCTTTGTTCTGTAATAGGTCAATCTCTTATTTAAGCCTTGAGAAAAAAAGAAGAAAAAAAAACATTTCCGTAAAAAAATCTTTAGTTCAGTGTTCCATATCTATACTATTGCATTGCAGTTCATGCAATTAATATGAAAAACTACTTCTTAATTATTGTTTTAAATTATGTTCCTCTTATATTTATACTAAATAGATTTTTTTTCTCTTTAAAAATAAAAGTAAACATTTTTTTTTATAAATGTAGCAGTTAGTATGACAGAACTTACTTCAGTTAGCAATACTATTGTAAAAAAATAATTTTTTGACAAAAAATCTAAAGCTGTTTGCAAAAATGTGTAACAAATAAGGTAAATAGTAATCTCCCTTACTAAATAGCCTCCCGTGTTTGTTACTACTATAAAAATGGTGTATTTTATGAAAAAAATGCTTGCATAGTTGATTTTAAAAATTAAATTTTTCACTTTCAGAAAAGAAAAAAAGTAGCCATTGCATCAGAGCTTTGAATGATCTAAAATATCATGATGTTGGATTTTCAATTATATATCATGATGTTGGATTTTCAATATCTTTTCTAGTTATGAGATCTAAACGGGCGGACGGACCACACAAAACTAATAGCACGCTCATCTATTCCCCTTTCTAAAAATAATATAAAGATAATTATATAATAATTAATAATTAGATTATAGTTACTAAATCTAGATCTTGTCTACATTAATTACATCATCTACTACTAGGACCCAGTAGGGCTAGACTTCTGTCTTAGTGTAAATCACAAAGTGAGTCATTAGTCACCAGTTTAAATATTTTATTGAATATGTCTATGATGATCATTCTAAAACGTAAATCATAATTACTTTAGACTTTTTAGTTAATAAATGATACATTTTTATATTATGATTTTTTGATTCTATGAAATCGATATTTTTATTTAGAATCTATATAGTATACTTAAGTCATAAGTCGGTGAAACTTTACATCCAAGGCCCCTAGGTTTTCAGGTCAATTATTTGGCAACTGTCTATCCGCACGTATGATGACGTACTGACGTAGATCCAGAGTTTTCATGTCATTTGAGATTGACTTGATATATCACGAACTATTACATGATACTACCGACACTGTTAAGCCGGTAGTGATCTCATGACCTTAGGTACTTCGATAAAAATTTCAAAATGATCACAATGCAATGGAACCTATTTAGTTAGATAGAGCTTGGGAAATGCTTTCCAATGATACCTATTTTATATTGCTGAGTTAATTATGAGGGAAGTTATTAAATTTTTAGTGGCCAAAAATTAGCCTTCTTTAGCCTTTGTAAATCGAAAAAAAAACTGTGACCGAAACAACAGACAGTTGAACTTTAATTAACTGTATTATAAAAAGTCTTAAAGATATGGGGTTGAAACTTCACAGTCTTTTTCATTAACCTGTATTCTGTCAAAAGAAATTAAAAAAATAAGACCAAACAGTAAAATCTTTGAAAAAAATTGAATTTGTACATAAAAAAAGCCTTCGACAAAAAAATAAAATATATGTGATTATGTCATCATATATGCCCAAAAATCACACAAAAAAACAAATCAGAGATCTGTAGTGTGGTTTATTTTGTTTAATTATAATTCTGCTATATTTAAATAGCTATTTATATGCATCAGATAGATAATTTGTAGAAATTATAAATGAAAATAGTACTGCGCAGAAAAAATATTAGCTAAAATTTAATGAGCATAAGTTAAAAAAAATTTATAAAAAACAATTTAAACCTTTTTGTAGAGCACTGGCAATTAATCATTTTAAAATGCCTGAATTCAGATTTAAATGCTTTAAAAATTAGATTGTAAATGGAAAATTTCTTGCATCGGACAATAAAATAAAAAAGAAACCTTGCGATTTTTTTAGAAGTTATTAAAAGATTGTTTTACTTCAATTTTTGTACAGTAATAGCTCATCATTTTAAAAATATAATGTACTCATTTATTAAGTATTAATTTACATGTATAATAATAGAAAAAAACACAAGGAAAAAAAAATTGATAGTCCGCAGAGCTTAAAATATGAAAATACAAGTTTAATATTATTATTTTAAAATATTTATTTATAAATTAAAATATTTATTTTTACTTTAAAATTTGCACATTACAAAGTCATTATAATAAAGACACATTTCCTCTCCATTATCTAGCATTTAAACATTATAAAAATGAATCTAAATGAAAAATTCCTATGTGTGCTTCTAAAAATAGGTCGGGATAGACAGAAATTGATCATTTCCAGTAAATCACAGTGTTGGTTGTTACTAAAAATAGATTTTAACCATCAACTTTGAAAATTAATATCTAAAGAGTGCGCCAAGCTACAAAGTTCAAACTTAGCACACAGATATATATTAACATGCTAAATTGAATAAATTAGTGAGATTGATGTAACCATTAACACTTTTATTTTATTTAAAAAAGAAAATTTTACCCTTCTTTGTCTTTGTTAATTTTAATATCAAATATCTTCAAAGTGCGCCAAGAGACTTTAATGAAATTTGAAATATACACATTTCATAATATGATAAATTATTGTAGCAAACAGCATTGTTGTAACCATAATAGGAAAAAAGTTGTAAAATGGTCCACTTTCACATAAACTTTTGTTAAGAAAAATTTAACAGATTGGCTTCAAAAGCAAATAAAAATGATCTCTGATATCTTATGTTTACAAAAAGTAATCACAATTAGTCCTGAAATCCAATACAATGTGCTAAAACTTTGATGGAAATGACCACCCCTAAAAAAGGCTAAAATGTGCTGACACACTTTTCAGCCATTTTTTGGGAGGAAAAAAAAATGGATCTAGGTCAGTTTATCGAAGTACCTAATGACCTGATTACCTAGATCTATCACGAACTATTACATGATACTACAGACACCTCGTGACCTGATTACTGTAGCAATAGACAGTGCGGCGCTACCACTTATGAAATATTCTTCAAAACTGAAAACCTAGGAGCCTTGGATGTAAAGTTTTACCCTAAGTCTAAGTCTTAATTATTATTAAAATTATTACTATGACTATGTCACAGTATGTCTATTATATTAGTATTTAATATATGTATAATCCTAACTAATAATGAATTTTATAAAATGATTTAAATAAAAATTGATTATCATCATACTATTGAATCATACTATTATCTATAGACTAGTCACTACTGACACTAGTGTCACTAGTAACAGTAATGAGTAATGTAACTAAACTTTACTAAACTAGTAAATAAAGACTAGGCTACTGAGTAGTGACTAGGTAGTAGGTAATGAGTAAAATTGTAAAACTAGTTTTAACTAGTCTCTCTCTCTATGATTCAGTATGATTGAGTATGATAATATGATATGATATTATAATATTAAATAATTAAGGCGGACCCTATTCCCAACCAGTTGTGAATAGGCTTCAACCCTATTCCCAACCAGTTGTGAATAGGCTTCAACCCTATTCCCAAACGGATGGGTCAAATAAGGTCAAAACCCTATTCACAGTCCACTGAGTCAAATTAGGTCAAAACCTTATTCCCAGTCGACTGTATTTAGGTAAAATTAGGTCAAATCCTATTAACAGTTAAAAATTAAAATGTTTTAATTTTTCTTAATTGATTGATTTAAAGGAATGTAATAGAAAATAACTATAAAATTATATTGAGAAATAAAATAAATTGATATTGATAAATCTTTACAATTTAATTCAATTTATTAAACTTCTATGATTTCCCCCTAATGTAATTAAAGGAACAATATTATATACTTTATAGGCTATTTTCTTATAGAATTGTTAGGTAATATTTTTGTTAAATCTTTGAGCTAAACTATATTAATACACTGTTTTTTTTGTTGTTTTTTTTATAGTCTTTTAAATAATTAATGCCATTGCTCTGTTACCAATGTTTTCAATTCATTACTGGTCATGTCATAGCATTTTCTTTTAGCCATGTTGAAATGTAAAATGCTATCTAAATCGTAAAGCTAATAGTTTGTTCATTTATTTTGATTCTATTCAATGCAGGGGATATCAAAGTTTATTCTTCCCATTAAGGTGAAATAGGGGAGGCAGGTGGGTAGACTATCTCCTAGTCATGATTTTATAATCTAAGGCCAAGTTGTGGTGGAAGTAGTGGAAATCTTTGAGAAATCGTACCGCAATTAGAATCAATGGATCATGTTCTATACTTATGATCATCTTAGCACCATTTCAATAAATAAATATTTCATTTTTAAACCTTTAATTCTCTTACATGAATAACACAACACAATCAAGACAGACTTTTTTTTTCATATGTATGACATATATTTATTAAAGCAAATAATAATAATAATATGTTCAGCTATTACAGCTAGAAATATATCACATATCATACATAACTTTTTCAGTATATAAGTAAACATGTAAACAATGAAATATATGCACCAAAAATTGATAAATAAAACTGGTAAAATAATAGAAAAAATATGAGTAATTTACAAAATTAAAATACCAGTACAAAACTACATTTAATTGTTGCAGCTAAAAATGTATTACACATATACTCAGATAAAAAAACAGCAAAGTCAATTTTAAATATATAAACTTATATAAGCAATTTAAAATGTGTTAGGAGTTTGATAAAAAATAGTACATTATAACAAATATATGGTGAGTAAATAGCATATTACTGAATAATAGTATTACTGATACAATAGTTCATTTAAATATTAAAGTTAGAATTATGTTACACTTTTAATGCTCAAGATTGTTCTTATAAAGTCAACGTTAAATTTAAAAAAAAATAGACTTATGTCAAATGCATTTAAACACTTGAAACATTTTATTTGCAAAATTTACAAATAAAGGAATTTACAGAAACATTATTTGCTAAACAGAACTCATGAAACCAACTATCACACACCATACAACCAATCCAGTTCATCAACTTCCCATCTATACAATTCTCTTTTAAAACCTCTTCCATTCCACATTCAGCACATTCATCACTGTTACTTTTGTTTTCCAAACATACAACATGGTTTTCAACAAAAACATTCACATCATTTGCACTGGAACATGCCACATTAGCTACCACTTCTTTTTCCGTACTGCTAACAATTTTAAGTTTTTTACTAACTGAGCTGTAAGGGTAACCTAGTCTTTTTTTCTTAGTGAAGTGTTGTTTATTATTAGGTCTTCCTTTAGTTTTTACTTTTTTCAACATTACATTACTAAATGTATCAGTTGTAGCTTTAGATGAGTCAACATTATTTGTTTCAGCCAAGACCTGAGAAGTTGAGACAGTTGGAACATACTCTGCATCCACACACTCACCATTCATGCAAATATTTGTTTCAGCCAAGACCTGAGAAGTTGAGACAATTGGAACATACTCTGCATCCACACACTCACCATTCATGCTAATATTTGTTTCAGCCAAGCCCTGAGAAGTTGAGACAATTGGAACATA
>JADKLZ010001913.1:28789571-28812205 GCA_021533235.1 Biomphalaria straminea
CTGCATCCACACACTCACCATTCATACTTATATTTGTTTCAGCCAAGGCCTCAGACACATTAGTAATAACAAATTCCTTATTGGCCCTGATATGATAAATAAATCTCTTTAACTCTTCAAGCTTTACTAAAAAATGTTGCTCCCCCATATTCTGATACAGACAGTTTAGTTCATTTGTCAGGTCCTTAACAATTTTAAATCGCCCTTCTGCTGTCTTTGCACTAATGGTTTGAAAAATAACATTTGTTGAGATAGATGATATGTCCTCAAGTTCTTCATCCCGAAAAGATTTATTTTGGAAATGGCACCCAGCAGGAAGAAAAACCATTTCTGAAGAAAGTTTATGTCTCAAAGAAAGAATATGCCTGCAAGGCAATAAAAATTTAGTGAAGAAAGTTAAATAAAGAAATCTGATGGCCCACTAACTCTGCTCCAAATGGTGTTAGTATATTCTTGTATAAAGTAAGCAAATGTGTGTCTGGTAATGTTGAATAATGTTTAGTTATTTTGTGAATGTGGTGTTGTGCTGATTTTATTTTAGACAGATCTGAATCAAACAAAAGTAGCTTAGTTACACATGCTGAGAGTGCTGTGTGGCTATCTAGGTGCTTTTTTATCCTTGAATGATAGGATTCTACATGATTTGTAGTTGTAATATGTAGAGATGCAATATCTGTATTTTTACATGCTGCCCACATGTCAGAAAGTGACCACCAATTATTTTGAAAGTAGCTTTCAACACTGGGACATGCTGAAATGATGTCAGCTTTTAACAAATCAAATGCTTCTTCACTCAATGTATAAGCTTGCTCTTTAAAGAGCTCAAAAACTTTATTAGATAATTCCTTTGAGACATTTGTGTTTAAATACTTTTTCACTGCTGTCATTGTGTGAAATGAACAAAGGCGAATTAAAGATTGAGGGAAACATTGTTTGATAGCACCTATTTCACTAAAATCTTTATCTACAAAAAAAATGTTAGGCTCCACACACACATCATGTAATACACTCAAACATTCAGACAAAATTTCAACACTCTCATTCCTTACAAAAGCATGCAACACAGGTACACCATTACCATTGGCATCAATACACATGACATTCAACAATGGAAATAAATACTCATTGACTTTATAAGTGCAATCCATTATCAATATGGTTTTGTTGGCTTTAAGTGAACCTATCATTTCCTTGGTCATGTATGCCAAATACAAAAATTCATTTTCTGGTGTCACACCATATTTCACAATTCCACCACCAACCTTAATATCGTTAAGAATTTTTTCTACTCCTTCACTGTCCGTGCAGGGGTCTTTAAGTTTTCTCCTATAATTTTCCACGTCCTTCCCAAGAACACATTTATTCTGTTTCTGAGAAATGATTTGTCGCAATTCTGACTGTGGTATTTTGGTGCCAACCATCAGATCCACAGTTTCATCAGGCTGTATTCTTCTATTTTCAGGATATACAAGTGCAGTCTGAAAATAATAAATTGTATATTATATAGCTGTTGAAAATCAATAACGAGACGTGAAAAGTCATGAGAGATAATTGTTAAGAGTAAATATTCTTTTTAATAACTTACCAAATGATCTGTGGGGTGATTATCATGTGACAATATAGCCTTTGTGATGACAAACTGGTAGCCAGTAACATCTGAATGCCGTATCACTGCACGTATCACTGCACCACAATCATGTTTCCATGACCTACAAAAAAAAATTATAATGCCAATATTACACTTTTTGTTTAGAATCACTCTACTTTTTTAAAACCAGGACAAAATGTTTTTTCCATTGTTATGAAATATTAAAATAAATACCTTTGATTCGGCCGGATGCCTTTACTTGAAGTTGGTTTTGTGGCTCTGCCTTGTTTGCATACTAATCTTAGCCACTCATATTGGATAGATTCTTTTGCTGGATGTCCATTGATAAGCTAAAAAAATATTAAAATTTTGCACTTAAAAATTGTGTGTAGGGAAAATTTGTTCTCTTTTTTAAAGTGTAATTAAATTTAACAGCTGTATAAAAAAATTATATAACATTCTAAACTTAATTTCTTTGTGTATAAAAAGTCAATTAAAACTTCTTAATAAATGGAGAAAGTTTTTAAAAAAAATTCTATATATTTACATGTAATTATTATTTATTATATTATGTATATCTTATAATAATACAGACATTACTTCAAAAAAGAAACAAAAACATACTGACACTAACCAGTACAAAATAAAATGAATGAAAAAAAAAAAGCTAAGCTTTGTTACTAGTTAGTAATCATAATAAAAATCAACAACATACCTTTTTAGAACCACTAGTAACAAACAAAACATGCTGTTCCTCTTCATACTTCTTGATAAATTCCTTGAATTCAGTAAAATTTTTGAATGATTTTCCTTCCATGCTTTTTTTTAATAATTGATAAGTGAAAGTGGTCAAAGGATAATTGATGAGATAAAGTGCCATTATCATGTTTATGCTGGCCTTTATATAGCAACACTTCTGGTCAACAAGCTTGGGGGATTGGCAGGAAGTCTATATATAGTTAACTGGGGATAGGCAGGAAGTCAGCTGACTGTGAATAAAGTTTTTTTGACCTTATTTGACCCATCCGGTTGGGAATAGGGTTGAAGCCTATTCACAACTGGTTGGGAATAGGCACTCTGAATAATTAATATGATCTAGATTTGTCTAGATTCTAGATCTATCATCTAGCATTCTATCATCTAGATCTATGTGACAGTATGTCTTAATGTCTTAGTCTTATTCAAAATTCAAGTATTGTCTATCGTCTATCAAAATCAAGTCTATCACTTATCACTCTATGACATTCTTATGATTCTATGATTTGACAATCACAATGACTAGAATTGACTATTTAAAAAAAAAAAAAAGCATACCAAAGTAATAGGATCTGCTTCGGCCATTCTGAATTTTATCCGTGTTAATCAATAATTTTAAAATAATGTTTTCTGTTCAAAAGAGAAAAAAATATATCGTTCAATTCTTTGAGTTTACATTAGTAACCATTCTCTGATAAAGGTTTTCATTTTGTTCAAAATATGCACCTGTTGCGCAAGTCCGGAAACCGACATAAGGAAGTCTAATATTAATAGTATCCAAATTTTTTTTATCCAATTTTTTTTTCCGGGATTCAACGGGCGTAAAAAAAATACTTCTCAAGCAGACGAGGAAATAAAAAGAAAATGATTCATTTATTTTTTATTTTTCTTTTTTTAAAAAAAAAAACATATTCCACTAGAGAAGTTCAAATTTAAAATGGCTTTATTTTTCCTAGTTGGAAATTTGTGATTACAGGGACTTTTTTTATTAGGCCTATATATTTTTATTTGAGCAATTGATTTATTACATCTAAACTTAATGACTTTTTTTTTTCGTCTTCTAAAAACAATATTGTTAATTAAAGCTGTTAGACACATAGAAATAAGGTCGGTTCAAAAAGTACTTATAAAAGTACTTTCTAGAGATCTACTACCTTCTTACATGAAACGTACACATTTCTCCCGAGTAAATATCGTTGTATTGACATCGTTTGCGTGAACAGAACAAGACCGCTACGAGACGTCTTTTGAAATATGAAAGTGAATCAAGACGATGAAGCCCATTACAAACGTACACGTTCTACTGCCTTGAATGTCTCTATCCTTAACGTCCACTACTTCCTAATTTAAATTTATTGTATGTTATCTTCTTACTACAAGAAATAGCGCATTATAGACCCTCAAAAATCAGACTGATGCGCACCCTGGTCATGGCCACATTTGTATATGCTTGTGAGTCTTGGACGCTGACTGCAGAGAGGAGGATCCTAGCAATGGAATTGAGATGCCACAGAAGGATCCTATGTATCACATTCAGAGACCGCATCACAAACCAGGAGATTAGAGACAGGGTCACTGCAGCGATCGGACCCCATGACTACTGTGAAAAAAAAACGCAATGGCCATGTTACAAGACCTTCGGGGGTCGCAAAGACCTTCGTTCAGGGAACAGTACCAGGAAAAAGAAGATGAGGCAGACAGAGAAAGCGATGGGAGGACAACATAAGATTTGTACAAAAGCTCATTCTTCCCTGGCGCTATTAGAGCATGGAATGAGTTGCCTGCTCTAACCAGGAAAACCATTGACTTGGCAGAGTTTAGGTCATAGGTTAATATGCATGACTAATTGCATTACGCGTAGGACGTATTCATCTGTTTTGAAGTAGCGAATGTAACATATAAGATAAAAGAATGGACGGGCCTGCCATTGAAAGAGGTTCTAAAAAGAGCAAAGGATAGAGAGGAATGGAAAAAGACGATCTAAAAGTCGTGCTTGGTGCCCCAACGGTCCAACTAAGGAATTTGTAAAGGTAGACCCTAAAGGAATGGATTTCTGAAGCTCAGAAATGCAAGAAAACTGTTGGAGCACGAGTCTCTGCTCTGACCTCGACCACTTTGGGAAGTAGGAAGAACTTGTAGCTTTACTGGTGCAGAGAAACATTTTTTCTGTCACCGTAGGTGTTACTAGTAGGCCTACTGTAGTACAAGTCTGAAAAACACTTAGGCCTATATAATGTCGAACTCTTTCCATAAAGTCTAAAAACGTCTATTAAGTCTAATAAAGATAACACGTAAAGTTGAAGTTTAGTCTGTTTCTTATTCCAATAATCTTAAAATTATATACATATGCTATAACTATAGATAAAATGTTTTAAACAATCATATTTTAAAATAGAATCGATTTCATTTTTCATTCTTGTAACAATCAATGAATGTAGTTACGAATTATAGTTCAACAAAAAATAAAAGACTAACGATAGTTTTTAATGGGATTTTTTTATGTGGAAATTCGATTTGGGGAAATTTGATATGACGCACTGCCACGATGTACTCGTGTAATCCCACATTTTACTCTATTCCTCTTTTAAACTTTACCATCTAAGTTTTTCTTTTTATTATATGCGTACAATTAAGAAAAGGAAAAAAAAACTGCACATTGACTTGCGTTAGCATTGCAGAGAATGAGTGAGAGCTTGTACGAAACAATGAATAATGCTAAAGAATAGTGTTTACCCAAACTTCTCACATTGTGAGTATTACTGGAACACTTTGCTCACTAGTGGCTTACTAGTTAATTCTTTCAGTAAATTGTGGAACACCTACTTAGGCCTCACGGAACACAGTTTGGGAAACACTGCTCAACAAGTTAGTAATTAAATTCGGAGCCGCACTTTCAAAGTCCATTGTGTTAAGGAGTAGATGCCGACCATAAGACGTTGTCTTTCCATACCAGCGGTTCTCAACCTTTTAAGCTTGGCGACCAATTTTTTTTTACAATCCTACACCCTGTCGACACCCCCCCACACACACACACACAGCAATAGAAGAATCGACAAAAAGAATCCATATTTTCGGTGGTCTTAGGCGACCCCTGGCTAATCGTTAATCGATAACCAAGTGGGTCGCGATCCACAGCTTGAGAACCCCTGTTCCATACAGAAGGTCGATAGTTTTCAAGAGAAATTCTGATGAAGCTTCAAGCTTTGTACGCTCGCGACAAAGTCTATATTTCTTGAAATCTTCCTAATTCCTTGCAGAGAAGTCTGAAGATTTCTTATGAATTCGCCACAGTTTGAAAAAAAAAAAATGAACCATGCACCTCTAGAGATATAAACACAATATTTTAACAATAGAAGGAAAAAAATGTCAGCTTTTCATAGAAGATCTCTTTCTAAATAAATCAGGTCACAAATGGAAAGTAAGAAGTGCTTCCGATTTTCTCAGAAGTTTTAAAATGAATGCAATCATTGCAGTAATAGTCTGAAGAAACTGGATGCGGAATTTGTATCATGTTTTCTGTTCTTGAAGTAGGCAAGCAAATTTTGGAAAGCGATGATTTACATCGCCATTTAATAAGAAAATATTATGAATGCCGATATTTCAATCCTGCAGCAAAAGGTATTCACATAGATGACAGATGATCAGTATTTCCAAGAAATATTCAAAGAAAAATCAGTGCTACAGTTCTGGAGTCGAATTTTTAAAAAAAGAGCATAATTAATTCGGTGCTTATAGGCATCGATCACTCTGCTACTCTTTGTACTATGCAAAAAAAAAAAAAAATCATGGCAAGTCAAGAAGAATCCTTGAAACTTTATTTTGGAACACGACCGTAACCGCACACTTTCTCAATGGATCCAGGGCCTGGTGCAAATTTAAGAAGCAAAATCACGTCTTGCACAAAACACACCATTGCAGTAAGAGCAGTGGCGTATCTAGTGTGTGTGTGTGGGTGGGGGGAGAGAATTAGAAAATCCCCGGGCTCCCAAATGATTGTTTGAAATTGTTTTTTACATTAAATATTACGCATAATGCGGGGCCCTAAATGATGGCAAAATCCTAGCTACGCCACCTAGTAAGAGGGAGTGAAAGATAAATCTAGTCTGTTATAAATTTATCAAGTAATCTCACATATGACTTTTTATGGCTTTTTTTTAGAACAACTCTTTAATAATTAAAGCTTAACTAGTTCAATAGGCTATCACGTTAACGTCTTCATTATATGCCTCCTACTTATAGTGATTGTTGGGACTTTTTCTTATGTACAAAAATATATATGTTTCTCAGCCCATATACCCACGACCTAATACGTTTAATAGTTTTTTTTGAAGGTTAATTTTTGGTTTTCCAAAACTTGCAAATTGACATCATTTTTTACATGTGCTGTAGCCAGTAGGCCTTTATGGGTGTGAATTTTTCTCTTTTTCTCTATAGCAGCAAGAAAAATTGCTCTCTCTATGTTTTTTTTAGTAGTTATACCATAGAAATCAGACAGGAAGATAATCGCTTTGTCTCTATCCATACAACAATTTTAACTATTTTCTACATTCGACATAACATCACCAGAGGTGCAGTGGCTGAGTGGTTAAACGCTTGGCTTCCGAACCTGACTTACCTGGGCTTCGAATCTCAGTGAAGACTTGCATTTTTTTATTTTAGGATTTTTAAGGCGCCTCTGAGTCTATCCAGCTATATTGGTACGTGACGTTAGTTGGGGAAAAGTAAAGGCGGTTGGTCGTTGTGCTGGCCACGTGACACCCTCGTGAACCGTGGGCCATAGAAACAGATGGTCTTATCTCCTCTATAGAGCGCAAGCTCTGAAAGGTGAAATGTACATACGATAACATCCCCACCTTTCTATGACTTCATTATTTGGAGGTGGGGGGTGAAGGTAACTATAGGTACTATCCGAGATTAGGCAATATATGTTATATTAATTAAGTATGCCCATCCTTTTCGTCCGGTGGGCAATTTTAAATTCGCAGGCAAAGTCATAAAAAAATAGAAATAGAGAATTAACCATTTAAATAGTTTTATTAGAAACCCGTAGCACGACTTGGCCTACGTACACACGCGTAAGGCGATTACGTTTCATTGGTATCATCCTTTTTATTATCGAAGAGGTTTACTCAGTAGGTGCTTGTAAATACTGTATTCGCCTATAAAAATAATTTCGAATATTTGAAAAGCTTCTTCTTACAACACGAGAAGAAACCAACTGTCTGCATCGCTATAAATTTCTCAAGCTGGTGTGACTGGCTTTCAGGGGCGGACTGGCTATATGGGCATTCGGGCAAATGCCCGGTGGGCCGGTACCCAAATGGGCCTTTAGGGCCACCGAAGGGCCACATTGATGCCACTGTGTATTAAATTTTTAAAGGTTTTAAAATATTCTCTTATAAAACGGCCCTCTATGTGTCTTGTTTAAAAAATCTCTATACAGTGTAATCTAACTAATTTTCTGAAATTATGTAATAGCCTACATCCATAGACAGCAGTGGCGTAGCATCCATGGCGCGAAGGGGTTCAATGAACCCGGGCCCACGACCATTAGGGGCCCACTGCCTGTGGAGTAGTAACAATGTCGTAAAGGGGTTGATTGCACTTGAGCCCATTACTCTTGACTGGTTGTGGCCCACGCGAGAACGTAGGATGACACTAATTCACGAATTAAAATTTCGAAACAGCTGTTAATTATTCAATTTTCTCAAAGCTCAATTGGTCTCTCTTTTTTTCTGTATTTATAATGTTGTATATCAAATTATGTAATTTCAAAATGGCATTTTATCAAAAAAATTCTACTGAGTCTAATGAGTTAGTAAATAACAGTCACAAAAGTAATGATTCTAAAACTTATGTGTTTTATGTGTCTGAGCCAATGAAGTAGATTCTTGGAACTAGTGTAAAACAATCATTTAGGACAACAGCGTCTTCGGAAGTCTTCATCACATTGTTTTGTTGTCTTTTTAAAAAAATGTTTCAAGTAATAATTATAAAATAATTTTTAAAAAGATGAAATAAAAAAAAAATTAAATATTTAGCAAGCAAACAAAACACCAGAGTAAGTTACATATGTATCGTAAAAAGTTGAACATGTTTGTTCTGTTACAAAGAATGGCAAAACCAAACTGGGGAACATGTTTATAAAAAAAAGACAAGAAGATAGAGACATGTCCAAGTAAATCATGGAATAGTGTCTTTCTCTGATCCATGCTTAGTGTTTGTTCGTAGTTCCTAGTGAAAGTAAACATCACTATATTTTTACAAAAACATTATCATGGAATAGTGTCTTTCGGAGATGAATGCCTGTGTATTACCTGTGGTCGGAACGATGTCGCCCACTCAGAAGTGCCCCCTCTCTACATAGCTGATCTATCCAAAGGTATATGTATAAATATGGAACTCTGACCAATGCTTAGTATTTGGTTTATAGTTCTTAAAGAAATTTAACATCACTAGTTGACCGGCGGCATAGCATACGCCGCTATTTACCAGGGCCGGCGACCGCAGTGGGGCCCGCATTTCATAGGACCCGCAATTTTATAGGACCCGCTCTAATTTAAAGTGTAAAAATGATTAAATTAAGCCATTTTATTACTTACAACAGATTCCCCGCGCCATCCTGTCGATTTAACATCCCTATAATTATTTGTCTGTTAAGCTATTGCTTTAAAAGAAATCAAACACATTTTTAACAAAATATAGTCATTTATAACGACCGCAGTGGGGCCCGCATTTCATAGGACCCGCAATTTTATAGGACCCGCTCTAATTTAAAGTGTAAAAATTATTAAATTAAGCCATTTTATCACCTACAACAGATTCCCCGCAGTGGGGCCCGCATTTCATAGGACACGCAATTTTATAGGACCCGCTCTAATTTAAAGTGTAAAAATGATTAAATTAAGCCATTTTATTACTTACAACAGATTCCCCGCGCCATCCTGTCGATTTAACATCCCTATAATTATTTGTCTGTTAAGCTATTGCTTTAAAAGAAATCAAACACATTTTTAACATTTTAAAATATAGTCATTTTGTCTCTCTAACCTTGCTAATGCTTTTTTTTTTCCACCACAATTGTTCACAAATACTCGTATTAAAGGTCTTTTGCAAGTCAATGGATTTTTTACTAAAGAATTATAGAGTATTTGCGCTCCAGAAAACTTCTCTCTTTGACTATTAAATACATAAATAATTCGAGTTTTAAATATGGTTCTAATTTTTCGCATTATAAAATAAGTAAAGCCAATGCGTTAGAAAAATGATTAATGGAGCTAAAAATAGATTACTCGTTGTTGTTGTTGTCTGGCCTAATTCTTTGAGGATTATATATATAGATTATATTTATACAAAAATTATGAAACCTCTGACTAGACTTTATTTAAAATTGCTATGAATATTAACATTTGACATGGAAACAAAGCCCCACAGATTCAAAACAAGAAAATAGAGTTGTTGGGCAGTGCAGTTCTGGCTGAAATACCAAGGTCCAATCCACGCCATTTTTCTCTTTCATTGTTAAGAGCACTCAAGACATATTATATAAAAGTTGATGAAATAAGCATGATTTAAAAAACTGTTTGTGATCTCAATGACGGAATACCTCAGAAAATAGCAATTAGAGAATAATTTCTAACTTTGCGTTTTTTGTGAGAACCAGACGTCTGCAGAATTGGCTGAAAAAATGATCCAACTAATGAATAATCCCTATTTATACTTAAATAAACTGCGAGGCCAAAGCTACGATGGTGCTTTCAATATAGGCCTTAGTGGATAGTAGGACCTAGAATGGTCTTCTGGTATTGCTTCATCAAAAGAAGTCGCTTCCGCAATATGTTAACTTTGCTAACCACGACTTAAACTTGGTCTTAAATGATTCCGTCAGCTGTTTTCAAGACGTTGAAGATTTCTATAACTTGGTGTTTTTTGCTCACAGCATTTCAAGATGGGCGCGTCTTGAATCCAATAGGAAGAGCAACAAGGGATAATGCTCAATGAGATTAGGATATTTTGATGTACCAAAGCTGTTTGTGTTTCTCAAATCTAAAAACAATGCATGGAAGCTGCAACACTTAGAAGAAAATTAGAATTATTCGCTAACAATGCCCCGCTTATCGTCGAGTACAAAATTGTAAGCGCAGTCAGCCTGCGTTGAAAATGTGGAAAAATGAGCAGCAAGATCTACATAAAGCAGAAAGTATTGGAATGACTTTTGTTTAATATACCCATAAATTCAGATTTCACAATTGTTCTGTCACACTTTACATTCGCCTTACTTTTGAGTAGGGGGCCCACCAAGATGTTCTTGAACCCGGGCCCACGGATACCTTGCTACGCCACTGATAGACAGTGTTACTAGATCTAGTAGGAGTCATCCTTTTAGGGGCTACACACTTAGCAATTAAAAAGCAACATAAGGCCTAAACTTCCCATCAAAACTATAGATCTTTCTGTATGCATCTGTAGCGATGCTCAAACCAAACATAATGATTTTGAAGACAAGTATAATATGCAATTTATGGGCCTGATTGTGTAGAAATGCCCTGGCCGATTTTGACACCCAGTCCGCTCCTGCTGGCTTTGTTAGTCAATCAGTTCCAATCGCAAATCTGTGGGAACAATCTTCAGTGGCAATAGAAAACATTTCTGCTGCTGTATTTTAGTGAATGGAAATTTTTACCCATATCGTCCCACTCGTTTTGCAGTGCTTTTTATTTTTTTTTTTTTTTTACCTAGGACAAATTCTTTCATCAATGCTAGAAAGCACTTTTACGCTTTATGTCTCATAATTGGAACTACTCTTTAAATTGCCCTTACCGTGGACACAATTCTTGCCTCTTTTTTACTCGACAGTCGCGAAAACTCAATCAACTAGACGTAACTTGGCGATTTTTTTCTTTGCAGCACAAACCAACAATGCATCCATATTTTAAAAAAATCTTTTATTTTACAAGTGCCCTTTAATGTCATTTTAAAAAGAAATTCACATTTCTGTACAAATCGTCATGTTCTACAAAGCAAAATGTTTCCACTTTTCACGGAAGTTAACTCAGAATATACTTTTCATTCCTACGGCTCTACCATTTCGTCAATGCACAAATATGAAATGGTACTTAGCCTAATTACATTCTCTCTCATTACCAGAAATGATCTAGAATTGATGCCCTGTGTTACACGAAAGATGTTAAGAACACGACTAGCTCAAGACAGCAGCGGAATTATCCAAGAACCTAAAACTACTGTCAACGCTTTCCACCGAAAAAAACAACGTTGTGTTCATTCAAATACAAAGTAATATGAATATTAGAATACCATAGATTATAATATTAGAATACCATAGATTATAATGAAATGCATCAAAGGAAAAAGTAAGAGTCCGAACGTAGGGAAAATCCATTTTTTAACCTTTTTTAAAAATTTTCTTCACTTTATGCCGATGCTTAGGCGGACTGGATCTGGCCCACGGGCCGTAGTTTGGGCATGACTGTGCTATTTATTATTTTTCCAAACTATAATAAGTCGTAAATAGGAAAATTTTTCAAGGTCGACCGAACATCTAAATTAGTATATATAATTTCTTAGAGCGCCAAAACGTGTTGGCCAACATTAGGATCTTGTTTTTTTTTCAAACGAAATTAATAAACACTAGATTTGACTAGATCTAGATTTAGTTGAGATCTAGTCTAGAAGCAAATGAAAAAAAAAAACGGGGGGGGGGAGTCCGAAATAGAGATAATTATACGATAAATATATTAATACATACTGAAAAAAAAATTATATATTGTCCTAAGATGACTAGGAATACAGGTATATTAGATCTACATCTAGAATCTATTCTGTAACAACTGTAACAAGTTTTTTTTTTGTGTGTGTTTTGTTTACTTGAGTCTGTTTATTGAGCTGAGATACGTGGAATCGTGGATCTAATTTCTAATAAAGAACGTCTATTATGGCTATGCAACAAACAGCGGGCGGTAAAAATTAAACAAAAAGAAGAGTGATTTAAAAAGGGCTAAATCATTATGAACGTAGATTTAATAATGAGGGGAAATCTAGACCTTTCAAACACTAAATCTAGACTGTTTCTTGATTAGATCTAGTCTATAGATTCTTATAGATTTAGATCTATTTTATTTATTTATGACTTAGACTATGTTTATGAATTGCAGCACCTTCATTGATTTTAAATTAAAAAAAATGATGGTATTTATAATTTAAAACGTTTCGAAGCACATGTTATATTAATGCTATTAAAATGTTAACAACTTTTAATGTGCGAGCATTTTGTAGGTATTTTGTTTGTTTGTTTTTCTTTGTTAAAAACAATTTTATTCTAAAATGTTTCCATATTCCTACAAAATGTTTAGAGATTATATGGGTCATTGCCTCGTTTGGAAAGTGTGACATTATCGTACTGCGGCTGCGTAAAGTATCTTTGAGACGAAATCCTGCACTTTTCTCTTCATTATCCATTCAATGTTATTTATCTTAATTATTTGATGCCTTTGTAGGCAAAATGACGATACGATGAGACTCAGAATGGCTTCATAATACTAATTAGGTTCTTACTTTTATCATTGGATACAAAAATTAATCGTTATCATGTTTATTGTACATTTGTACGTAATGAAAGTTGATAAAATGAGTAGCAGACATGACAAAAAAATTTTGAGACTTGGAGTTGGTCTTGCTTGAGTCCTGAGATATTGACCAAGTCTTAAGACTAGTCTAGCTCTTGTCTAGTGTTTAGACTACTTAGTTAAGAATTTATATCTAGAGTCCTATTGCTATTCATATACACTCTATTGTATTCTGTCTCTAGTCTACTCTACTCTCTAGTGACTCAAGTCATTAAAGACCTGCCTAGGCCTAGAGTCTTACTGACCTAGACACTAGTAGATCTAGAGTAGAGTTCAGTAGAGTCTAGATTCTAGATAGACTCTACTAGACGAGTCGAGAGTGAGAGTTCAGTAACACTAACAACACAGTTAAGTTAGTAAGTTAAGGTAAAGAGTAAAAAGATTAGTAGCAGATTGACTTAGATTAGTTAGATCAAGATTTCAAATTTTAATTATTATTATTATATACAAAATCTATTATCTAGATCTATACTATTTATAGATCTAGATTTTTTTTAGATCATGATTAGATTGGACTCTCTAGGACTGTAGGACTAGACATACCACATAGACTATGGTAGACTCTAGTAAAGTCTAGTATCTACATAAGTTTTAGATTTATATGAATTTATAGATCTAATTTATACTTATTTTTTTAATAAGGCTAGGCTAGACTAAAAGGAGGCATGGCTGAGTGGTTAACTTAACATGAAATTTAAGGTTAATCACTTGAACTTGGCTTCTGAACCTTGTGTCCTGGGTTCGAATCTTGATGAAGAGTGGGATTTTTAAGGGTGCCCCTGAGTCCACTCAATTCTAATGGGTACCCAATTTTATTTGGTGAAAGATAAGGCGGTAGAGCTGGCCACATAAAACTTTCTAGTTAAGCATTGGCCAAAGAAAAGATTACCTTAAGTTGCCTTAAGTTGCCTTAACATTATCTGCTATAGATCACAAGGTCTGAAAGGGGAACTTTAACTTTTACTCTAGACTTAAGAATAGATCTAGATAGCGTTTTTTTTTTTTTAAGGAGTCAGAGTAAAAGACAAGTATCAGACCTAGAAATTTTAAATTTGATTGTGCAAAGCTATCTGGATAGACTCCTTGCGATATCAAAGCATTACAAGAAATAATTATAATGAGAAATAGACTGCCATTACTTTATACATGAGGAATTCAATTTTTAATAAGAAATTTTATGTTTTAGCATGTTTTAAGTTTGCATTGATCATTGACCTAAAATTATTTTTATACTTTTACAGTGACAAGCCACTTTTTAAAATTAAGGTCTTGCAAAGCCCTCCAGAAGACCAAGGAGCTTCTAATATTTCTTGTTTAAGTTCTACCTAGTAAAACCAACAAAACTGGCGGACCAAGGTGAAAACGAAATGTCGTCATCTCCTGACAATTCGAGGATGGCAGTCTGCAGAGTTCCTACACCGCCTCCTCCTGATGTCTCATGTCCTGTTGCAGACAATTGGTGTTACACACAGGTTAGACACTTTAAGTCTTCATTATAAAGATTTCTGTTTTCCCAGGTTGTTTGTACTTGTGCAAATAGTGTTTTTTTTTAACGTACATTTTTTTTTCTTCAGGTTAAAGTGATAAAGTTTTCCTACATCTGGACAATCAACAACTTCAGTTTCTGTAGGGAGGAAATGGGAGAAGTTCTGAAAAGCTCGACATTTTCTGCGGGTGCCAATGACAAACTTAAATGGTATGTTTATTTTATAAAGTGTTAATTAAACACACTAATTAAAAAATTTTTTTACAATGGTTCGGTATCACAAAATATATACATCTCTATTTCAACAGGTGTCTACGAGTAAATCCCAAAGGTCTTGACGAGGAAAGTAAAGACTATTTATCTCTTTATTTGTTATTAGTTTCATGCAACAAAAGTGAAGTGCGGGCAAAATTCAAATTTTCAATATTGAATGCTAAAAGAGAAGAGACAAAAGCTATGGGTATGTGGACTGTAGAATTAGGACATCACTTGTTATTTTAAAGAGGTTTAATGCTGTAAATGCAATTCATATTCTTTGTGATAAGGTCTACATGTTATTGTTAAAAATTCTAAACTGTTTTTATTTATTGCTGTACATTTATAAATAAATGAATCTTAATGGAAATTTAGGCCATAGTTCAGACTAAATTGCTTAAATCTAATCAGGTAATTTATTATAAAAACTTGAAAAAAAAAAGTAAACATTTTTAATGTTGCCAAATATTCTATGAACTGTTATCTATTTGTAGTTGATTAAGGAGGAATATGCCTCCCTCCTCTAAATCTGCACTGGTATGAAGTTTGAAATGATAAGTGATAATGTTTTTGATTTTTTTTTTCTGTAGAGAGTCAAAGAGCGTACAGATTTGTTCAAGGAAAAGACTGGGGATTTAAAAAATTTATTCGTCGTGATTTTCTAATGGATGAAGCAAATGGATTATTACCTGATGACAAGCTCACTATTTTTTGCGAGGTAACTATTTCAATTAACACAGTTGAATTTTATAAGTAGTTGGTCGTTAAATTTGCTAATAGCGTTCCATCCAACCTGGCACAAACTAAAATAAGTTTTATTTAAAATTTCTGATTGAAATTTGCCATTTTAAATTTAATTCTTGAGCCCTACCTGTTTATGCATTCATGCATCATGTTGATGGTCTCCATATAGAACTCATTAGTATTTATTTATAGATCAATTACTTTATCAAAGTCAATCTTATTTTCACTTACTTAAATATTGAATAATAGCCCTGAGGAAGTAATCATAACTCACAGTGCGAGTTAAACCATTCCAACTTTCATCATATTTTCAGTATTGTGGTCTTTTAGCTGTTAAGGATATGTATAATTTGTGACTTGGTTTTTAGTTTTGTTTCAAGAACCTGAATTTTTTCTTCCTTGGTAGTTTGTCAATTTAGGTTAATATAATTATTTTAAAGCAGTACGTAAAATATCGGGGGCAGGGTGGTCGAATAGTTAAGCGCTTGGCTTCCGAACCTGAGGTCCTGGGTTCAAATCCAGGTGAAGACTGGTTTTGAATTTCGGGATTTTTAGGGTGCCCTTGAGTCCACCCAACTCTAATGGGTACCTGACTTTAGTTGAGGAAAGTAAAGGCTGTTAGTCGTTGTGCTGGCCACCCTGTTCGTTAACCGTTGGCCATAGAAACAGATGATCTTAACATCATCTGCCCCATAGATCACAAGGTCTGAAGGGGACACTTTTCTTTTACTTTTACGTAAAATATCTTTTGAATGTAAGCCCTAAATTTTTTTTTTTATCCTTTCACAGGTCAGTGTTGTGGGTGACACAGTTAATGTTTCAGGACAGTCCAACTGTACTCCAGTCAAAGTTCCAGAATGCAGGCTCAGTGAGGACTTGGGACAGCTTTTTGATAGATCTTTATTTAGTGATGTAACGCTGAGTGTCGGAGGGAGAGAGTTCTTGGCTCACAAGGCCATCTTGGCTGGTGAGTCAGTTCTCCTGTTAAAATTGTTAGCTAGCAATACCAACAAAAAATAGCACAGCACAAATTAAATGCCTAGACTTATTTATACCATGTGAGATGTATGCAAACTTAACCTAACTTCTAAATATTCCTGCTTATTTCAGCAAGGTCCCCTGTTTTTAATGCAATGTTTGAGCATCAAATGACAGAAAGCAAACAAGTAAGTAGTGCTTTCAATAAGGAAAATATTTCAATAAGTAACAAGCTATACTGACAAACTAGCTGCTCAACATTGGGCAAATAAGTTTACTGTAAATTTGTGCTATTTTTTTTACTATGTATTTTTTGTTCTTAGAATCGTGTAGATATCCAAGATGTGGATCACGAAGTAATGAGAGAAATGTTAAGATTTACTTACACAGGGAAAGCACCAAACCTTGACAAGATGGCAGATGATCTTTTAGCAGCTGCAGACAAGGTATTTTTCTCATTTCCAACTATGGTTTAGCAGAATACTATATTAAATAAGTTCCCTTTTAGACTCGAGAGGTCCATTACATGCTCTTACTCTTCAACAGCTCTCATGGTTTATTGGACCTGGGTGGAATAAGGGATATTATTATTATTATTAGCTGAAATTCCAGCCTTTTGAGCCTAGTCTTGCCATTCTGCTTTGCATTTGCTTCCAATTTGCAGCGCCTTGTATTCCTGGGCCGTCCTTTTTCCTCTGGGGTTCCAAGTTAGGTTGTGCCTTGTTAAAATTGGATGCAGGCTTTCGAAGGGTGTGACCTATCCATCTGTAGCATCTCTGAAGGATCTTTACTTCAATGGGCTGCTGCTTTTTTCTTTGCCACAGTTCCTCATTCAAGATCTTGTCTGGCCAGCAGATCATACAAATCTTTCTCAGGGAAGGTATTGATGAATACCTGGATTTTTTTCATGGTGGTGATGGGTTCTCCAGGTTTCTACTCCATAAGGATCATACTGAACTTTAAATTTGTATTTGATTATTTTCTCTTATTTCCCTTTTTTGCAGTATGCTTTGGAAAGATTAAAAGTGATGTGTGAGGAAGCACTATGTTCCAATCTTACAATAGAAAGTGTTTGTGACATTCTTGTGTTAGCAGATCTGCATAGCGCGGAACAGTTAAAGACACATGCCATTGATTTTATAAACAGGTAAAATCTATAAAATAAAATCTCAAAAATCCCTGGCTAGAGAATTTGGAGACTGTAATTTTCCTTTTTATTTTAAATTTTGTAGGGATTGAACTTCCAAAAAATCCATGGAATTCGGTAGAGGTAGTTTTGCTTTAGTTTCAATCCCCCAGTTATACTCATCCATTCAACAACTGAAGTATAGATATAGATTTTATATTTAGGCCATTGTGGTAGTAGTAATGATATGAATGCAAAAAGAATTCTTTAAGACAAGTTTGTAACTTTTTGTTTCTTTTCAGCCATGCCACAGATGTGATGGAGACAACAGGCTGGCGGTCAATGATCCAAGCACATCCACATCTCATAGCAGAAGCTTTTAGAGCCCTAGCAAGTCAGCAGAGTCCACCGTTGGGACCTCCAAGAAAGCGAATCAAACAGGCATAATGTATAGAAAAGTCACTAAGCCCTGCCCTGTTTGATGACATGAACTTTATGACAAACTTTTAAAACAAGAAACAAAACATAAAGACTGTGTGAACCTGAAAGTGTATGTGGCTGGAGAGGAAAAATGTGCGTGACAATGAGCGGTGGGACTACCCATCAACATTTATGGTAGTCATCTGGTTGTGCTTAAATGTAAATGTGTACAATTTTTTTTTTGAGAAACAAGCAAAAGTAGGATTTCATTCATGGCAAAGTTCTAAAGATTCATCAGCTTTGATTGTTCTCAGACTCATCAGCTTTGATTGTGCTAAGATTCACCAGCTTTGATTGTTCTATTTAATAAGTTTGTTCTACCTCAATGAGCCCAGGTAGGACATTTTAGCCTCAAAAGGTTTCATTTCAAGAAAGATTCCTTATGGCCCACATTTATTTTTTACTGATGTGCGATCAACAGACCTTAATCTTCAGCTGTGAGACATTCCCAGAATATAAGAAAAAAAAGAGACTTGTTTAGGACCTATGAGTCTCGACCTGGATTTTACTCAGTTAAAGAGTGTTTCTTTAATTCATGTTTGCAGGATTTTTTTATATTTTTCATTGGCAACTGAAGTAGTTTGGATTAAAAAACATCTCTAGGTATGTATCTCTGATTAGGTAATTTTTAATTCATGCTTACATTAAAATAATTTCAAAGCCGAAATCCTCTTTGGCCCACAGAATGACCATGAGAAAAAGAACAAATTTCCTCTCAGTTGTAAACAAAATGTACTTCTAATATTACTTATCAATAGAGCCATGAACCATGTATGGTATAATTCTTTACTGGGTTTCAATTTCAAGTGTTACTAGATATCACATCTGTAGCAGTTTTCGTTGGAACAAAGTTATCTTAGTTTGGTTTGATAACAAGCTTAAAAAAAAAGAACTGCAGAAAGGCACTTCAAATAAAATTTGAGTTCGGGATAAATCGTTGGTCTTGGGATGGTTAAGTAAATCATATGATCAGTAGATTTTTTTTTTAATGTAATCAGAATAGTTGTTATTTATAACCTAGGCACTAATTGCATTTAATTGCCTCTTTGTTTGTTGTAACCCCAAATAATATTGTCTGCCCCTTTTGTACCAGACTTAAAATGGGTAGGCAATGAGGCTGTGTGGTGTGTGTATGAAACTTGTTCTTCCTGACAAGATGAAACAGTGTACAAACCTATATAAAGAACATTTTATGCTTGTCACTTTTTGCTTTTTAAAGCTATAATTATGAATAGAACTTTGAAAAGTAATGAAATTTAACAAAAATATATTATCCATTGACTTCTGACAACTTTGTACATTTTAACTTATATGGTGATTTCCATTTTATAATTATTCTTTATAGATTGTCAATGCATTTGTCATTATTGTTTCTCTTGTGTAAAATCTTGTACGTGCTGTATTTTGTTTACAATGACATACACATACATAGAAGGTAAACTTGGTCTGTGTGCTACATGTTGCTTGATTGGATTATTGGGTCTCTCAAATTTTGCAAACTTATCTCTTACGATTCTTTGCTTTTAAAGAAAGGTGCTTTCAAATTGAATTTGTAGTAAAGTACAAGAATGAATTGAAGGAATTCAAGTATCATTTGATGTGAATCTTGGCATAAACCTAAAGATTAGTTATTGAAATGAAATCAAGTCATGTTCTTATTGTCAAGTAGACTCTAGTCACTCTATTTCAAGCATAGCATACATGAGCCTGAGTTAGGTCATATAGTCGGATGCAATCTTGTGCTAAGTTGTAGTTACCAATATGAGATCCAGCTAATAAAGTGAATTATAAGTACTTGGTCTACCAATATGTTGGTTTGCATTGTGTGTGATTAAGTGAATTATAAGTACTTGGTCTACCAATATGTTGGTTTGCATTGTGTGTCATGGTTTCTTTTCTCTCTCCTCCCCCCTCCTCCCTTGCTACTTTTGTGATATTATGCAACTAGTGATGATTGACCATTTAGTACTAGCGTACCAAGATAAATTTCCATTGTTTGTCATCATGAAAACTGATTGGATTGACATTGTCCACTGTAAATCTACACAATGTGTTAATAAAAATAAAATACCAAAAAGGCACCTAAAAGTTTGTCGTCCTTTTTCTTGGTTACAACTTTTGGTCATTTCAGTTTCCTTTTTCTTTTATACTTTGAATTTAATTCAATTTATATGTTATATTTTAATGTGTATAATTTAGTTGCAAATAGAAAAATTTATTTTATGCAGTCTTTCGAGGTTAGGAAAATTTGTTTAGGTTTAAATTATGATTATGGCTGAGTGTGACACTATCCCAGTCAACCTGTTTGAGATATAAAAATGTATAAATGGCTTTTTTTTTTTTTTTTTAGCTTAAATGGTGTAGAATATTAAGAAATATAAAGTATGAAAAGTTGTATATAATGGCATTACACCAGACAATGAGAAATTTAATGTACTCATGGAATTTAAAACAAAAAAAAAAAGAATCAATTATGTAGCTATTTTTAAATAATTTTTTTGAATAAATAGTCTATTAAATTAGTGTTTCTGGCTTGAATTTTTATAAATAAATATGGTTATTTCAAATGTTTAATAATTCCATTAGATTTGTGAAATAGTTGATCTATCATTAGTCTGGATGAACTGTCATCCTCTTCTTTTGTATATAAAGCAAGAATGTGTTTAATTTATTCATTTTTAAAATTCTGAGAATAGTTGAATGACTTGTATTAGAATCCATGAAATGATTTATTCAGGTTAAATTTTGTTTCCCCTAAATATTTCTTTTGAAATATCATTACAGCTAATGTTAGATTTTAATTCTATAAATGTAATTAATGGAATTGTTTACAAAGAGTATGTTCAACTTAAGCTGAGTGTTTAAATATAGGTATGAATTGTAGTACATTATGGTTAATACAAGATGAGTTATAAAAGAAGAAAAAAATAAATTTCTAGATCTTCATGTCCATGAGCAAATTAAATAAACTAGGTAGACTGGAAGACAATCTTTTCACTCTCCTAGGACTACTTTTTCCATGAAAGGTTTGTCAAGATATAGGGCAGAAAATATCAGTAGTGTTTAAATGTTTCCTTCTTTAAAACTGCATTTTAATTTGACTTACAAGTTCTTCTGGTTCAAGAACCCATTTTATGAATTCTTCAAATAGGTCAGTGCTCGGTTGTCTCTCAGATGTGAAATGCTGCTTTGTATTTGCATAGATTTATGAATCTCAGCAGTGGTGATCCCATTAGCTCTTTACAATGCTAGTTAATTAAATTCATTCCCCACACAATACCAGTATTTCTTAATGATCACTGAAGCCTGAACTAATGCTATGTTTAATTCTCAGAAGATGAATGGTTGCTGGAATGAATTTATTTTTAAATAAATAAAAACCCAGTTAAAAATGTCACAGTTCTAAACTATGTTTAATATACTATACATTGATGCAGCAATAGATGGCCATACTTTTAATCATACGATTAATAGACCATTTATTGTGATTAAAATACTTGGCAAAGCTATCAGACCATTTATTGTGATTAAAATACTTGGCAAAGCTATCGTACACTTCCTTTATATCCGTTTCTTTCCCCCTTCTAATTGTTCCTAGTAGAATTACATTTAAGTTTTGTACATTTAATGTACATGAATTTGGTTAAGGTGGCCATAATCATTTTTATTTTCAATTACTTTATACATGTGTAATGATTAGAAGAAACTCATTTCAAGTTATGTGTACACATTTATAAAAAAGAAAGAAATGACAATCTTTAAAACTGTATATGTATGCAATGATTTGAATATGTACAGTTATTCTACATGTTTTTCATGGTTAATGTACATGTGACTTAATATTTAATAAACACCATGGATAATGTACTGTTTTTTTTTTCACACATCTTTCGTTTCATGCTACACCAGCTATTCTATCAAAAATGAAATCTCTGTTGTGACCTTTATTATGAAACAAAACTTCCTGTGCTGTTGTCATATATCTTGTACAGCATTTTTTTTTTTGACAACTAAAACTTGCACCTTTAATACCAGTACTCAAACTTTGACATGAGGTTTTCCAAATTTTGAAATAAAATGATTGGTTATGCTTTAATACTTGTATGTGCTTCTATTAAATTAAAGTTTGCTTGATGTTACATCTAGTAATGTACAATCCCTAGTGTTTTTGTCATTTCTGCTAAACCTTATTCAAATAAATCCCCTTTTTTTTTTGAAATGATGTGGATCCTTCAGCTTTAGGCTGATTACAGTGAACTTTCTAGAGCTTCTAGGATGTAGGAGTTTAATATAATAAGGTTTTGTTATGTTAATGTAAATTCCATTTCATAACATGCTTTGAAATATGAAATACTTTCACCTGCCCTTTTATTTTATAAATAAAATTTAATGCTAAGCATTTAAAAAAAATAACATTCAGCTGTTGACTTGAAGCATTGGCTTAAACACTCGTAACTATGTATGTCAAACTTTGTTTCCTTTTGCTATTTGATCTGTAATGTTTTAAACAACTCTCAAGATTTACCTTGTATTGTATTTAGTTTTCATTGATACCCCTTAGCACAGGTCAGAGATTGT
>JADKLZ010001913.1:28812305-28844842 GCA_021533235.1 Biomphalaria straminea
CCCCCCCCCCCCCCTTTTTTTTTTTTTAAATTGTGTATAACTAGAGGACAGAGGACAACTCCACTAACTTTATCATGTCTGAATTTGACCACAAAACTACAGTGGAAACACAAGACCCTTTGAGACCAAGCTCAGTAGAGACTGTGCTGCCAGCTTAGGTTTGCTTATGCTGGGAAATTAACAAGGCTTGAATCTGGACTTTTTTTTTTTTTACAACAGGCTATGTTATGCAAGAGATTGTGTTATAAAAACATTAGCAAGATTCCACTGTAACTCGCTGTTGCCCTCCATTGTATTGAAGAAATGTTTACAGTGTTGTTACCTATTTTATATTTACCTTGTAAATCCTTTTTTTTTATGGTTTGTAATTTTATTGATTGATAAAAGCTACAGAATCAAAGCTCTCTTTGTCAGGTAAAGCTTTGGAGTAATAAAGCAAGTGTTTAACTACAGGCTCAAGCTATCATTGCAGATAAAGCTTTGAATGAATAATTAATATTTGTCATAAAATAGTTAAATTTTGAGCCCATGGTTTATTGGTCTGAAAAGCATTGCAGAACCAATAGATTTTGTGGAGTGTATTGAATAAATTATGTCACTTGTAAATTAATTCCTTTTTTTTTTAATGAAAAGACTACAATTGAGAGAGAGAGAGAGGAAGAAACAATAAAAATGGTTTCTAAATGTTTAAAAGTGTTGTTGTTAATTTGTCCATGAAGGAGTTACACATTTGTCCATGCTTAAAAAAAAAAAGTAAATTTCCCCTTGAGACATTGCAATTTATAGGTATAGGGCATATGATGTTAAGGTCATCTGTTTCTTTGGCCAAGGGTCAACGAGCAGGCCATTTTTCTTAATGTACTTTAATTGCAAAGAATTTTCTACAAAAAAAAATACACATGTTGATATTACTAAAACTCAACCCGTATGGGCAGGGTTTAATCCACACAAGTATGTCTTATTATGATACATATATTTGATATTAATTTGTGTAGTAGCCTCAGGACTAAAAGAGTAGATAAAAAGAGACAGGAAATATGCTATGTTTAGAGACGCTAGAAGGAAGGACAAAAGAGACACTTAGTGTAGAAGACTCGATGACCATTTTCCCCTGTAAATAAATGTTTCAAAGTTTAACTAAAGCCTTTTCCACTTCTTTAAAGAGCGTCTGAAAAGCCGAGTATCTGTATTGTATGTTATAAACCTGATAGGACCAAGACAGTTTGTGAAGCTATATCTTGTATCTGGACAAATTATGGAGTTTTAAAAACAACATCTGTTAAACAGAACAAGTAAATGTGTAAGAACAAGTCAACAATATTTATTCAATGTTATTGGTTGACAAACTAGTAATATAAAATAAAATGTACCAGTAGCTGAAATTGGACCAGATCCTTATCTAGATACTGTTATTGGAAATGAACATGCATACAGTTTGATGGTAAGGAAGATCTTAATGAAAAACTTACATTTATGTTCACAAAAAAAAAACCATTCTAGCACAAATGACATAGTACCGGTAAGCCTTTATATTGGCACAGTCTCTATCATGTGAGAATTTCTGCATGGGATACTCATTCCAATTAAAATTGATATGGATTCATTGAGTGTGATGCTGGTCAAGTGAAGTTGAACACAGATGATGTTCTTACAGATAAAAACATACAAACATCATAATGGAATCTCTCAAACAGATAGTAAAGTGATTTGAAAAATCTGTCTTAAACAGATATTTTTTTTTCTGTCATTTAATATATCAGGCTGAAAGCTCATGAAAATTATGTTACACTATTCCACATGCAATATTATTGAAATACCCAAATTAGATCTGGTATCACAGTTCAAAATTAACTTCACAGTTGGCTGACCAAAGTTTCACAACTCTCAAATGTACATTTAATAAATTAGTAGTTAAGAAATAATCATTACATGAAATTGGTAAAAATTAAAATCTACAGGACTAAAGGATTTATCACAGCCATTTTGTAGCAATATGAGCTCATAAATTTTGATTTTTATGCAAGAAAATTAAGGCATAAGTTCATCTAAGAAATATGCAAAAGACTTAATGAAGATGCATATTCAAGTTCTTGAGGACAAAGGAAAATCTCACAAAAGCTCACAATAAAGGTTAAAGTTTAAATTCACATGCAATATTACTGAAAGTCCAGAATTACACCTGGTATCAAAGTTCTAAATTAACTTAAAGTTTAAGGTTTAATGATTCTTAAATGTACATTCAATAAATTATTGGTAGGAAAAAAAATAATTACATGAACACAAGAATACACTAGAGAATTGACGGTATAATGTCTTGCAACAAAGTTATCAATACAGGCCAAAGCAATAATGACAGTATCAATTATACTGTACCTTGACCCAAAACATGAAGACAAATAATTTCCTCTTTAACTTATTAATAGGTTTCACAAGACTTGCAAAAAAAAAGTTGAATATTTAATAAGCCAAAATATATGTTACTAAAATTCTGTTATTTTAAAGTAATAATTTAAACTTGTAAGTTAATAGCAAGCAAAATTATTGCCAAAGACAGAGGATTTTATTCACAACTTTGAGTATCCTATCCTATAAGTTACAGGCGCTACTTAAAAAGATGATTATGTACCACCTGACAGGGAAAGGGGTCAATCTAGTCATGTAGTTAATCAGTCATTGATTTTCCTGGATGATTCAGGCAATCCATTTCATGCTCTAATATCACTAGGAGAGAAATAGGAGCTTTTGTACAATGTTGTCCTAGCATATATATGGAATAAGAAATTTGCTGTCTTTATTTTTGTTTCTTTCTGAGTATTTTATTAGCTTTATTCTAAAATTGGCCTAACCAAAGGCAAATGACATTTTAGTTTTATGCTTAATTAGTAAATATTTCTTTTCATAAACCTTAATGCTTTCTTAAAGTCCACCCAGCTTTAAAAGGTAAAAGTAATGGCGGCTGTTATGCTGGCCACATGACACCCTAGTTAACTGTGGGCCACAGAAACAGATGACATTTACATCATCTACCCTATAGACTGTATGGTCTAAAAGTTGAACTTAAAATCTATATAAAATATTAACAATTTCTTTTGGTTTATATTTTTTTCACATATGTATAATAACATACCAAATTATTTTTTTAGCAATAAAAAAATGATGTACATAGTGACTAAAAATTTTTTTTATGTTTAAAAGGGTATAAGCAGTGCTTTAAAGCATAATAATGGCTCCTCCTTCATGGTTAAAGATCTCATTTCCTATGAAATTAAGATCTTTATGGAGTCCAATCCTCAATTGAAAAGCTGGCCACATACAAATGCAGCTTGGGTCTGTTGCAGAGTAGCCAATGTGTGTTCTTTGCTGATCTCCTTGCCTCATAACTTGAGATACCTACATTTTAAAGCATATTGAAGGTGAGGCAATTAGATGCCACTTTAAGTCCCTCATCACATTCAGTGCAGTTGCAGGGTTCTGTTTTAAAAGGGTGATCAAGAGGAATTATCTTCCAGTACACTAAACACAATCTGCTATAGGGCCATTGCAGTGACTCAAAACTTGATGAAAGCACACTTGAATGCCTGTAGATATATTCTAAAACTGACAATGAGTCTACTGACTGGGGCTGTTGCTGCTCAAGCATTGTCTGAATTCTAGCGTAGTTGTCCAGCAGCTTTATTTGGTCACCGGGTGAGAAAAATCTGTTCACCACAAAGTAGCGGGCAACATCACCTTGAAGTGATAAGAGGGCTACACACAAAGGAGACAATTCATCTGAGACAAAAGAAAATTTAAAACAGCTATCTTTGCATGATAGATCTATAGGGTGAAATCCTCGAATAAGCATTAATCGAATAATTCGTTTATTACCTTGTGCAATCATTTTGTGCATGTAGGAATTATTTTCCTGGCAAACTTTTAAATTGCTACAATTCACCAGAATGCTTTCCACTAGATCATATTTTTTATATTGGAAAGCTAAACTTATGGCATTTTTGCCATCATTCCCAACAATATTGACATCAGCTCCCTTGGTTATTAATAGCTGTGCAATTTTGACATTATCTCTTTTAAGTGCATGCATCAGTGGAGAATATCCATAAACATTTTCTGGGTGATTAAGATCTGCCTTGGCATTGATCAAATTGAGAACGCCGTCATAGCTATCGTATTGAGCCGCAAACTTCAAGGCTGTACAGCCATCTTTGTCTTTCATATTTAGGTCAACAGAAAGATTGATCAAATACTGTAGGCAGTCACATGCTTGCCATTTACACACATACATAAGCGCAGTGGTTCCTTCATTATTTGAAACACTAGGATCTGCACCAAAACTCTTAAGTATTTGAAGAGCGTTCAAGTTATGGTGGTCAGCAGCATATAAAAAAGCAGACATTCCTTGCTCATCTCTGCCGTTTACATCAGACCCACTTTGCAAACAAATTTCTAGGCACTTTGTTGAATTTTTCTTTGCAGCATGAAGCAAGTAAGAATTTAACTCAATCTTACTAATTTTTGGAGAGGTACCCACAGGTTGTAAGCATCTGTCCAGCAGAGATTTCAACTTATCAGGATTATCATTGTTGATATATTCAATAATGCTGGAGTTTTGGGTAATCCTTTTGCTCATATTGATAGTTTGCTGTAGAGTATTGTAATTTTAAAAACAATTATCATGCGACATAAAAATTTTCGAAATAAAGTTTTAATTAATATAATAGTTTGATGTATTTTTTTTTAGACCTATTAGATATTAATAATATTAAAATTAAACAAAAAGTTATATTGAAAATAATAAATATCAAACTCACAAGCTGGTAGATCAAGGTCTTATAGACTGTAGATCTAGACTCTCTCTCTCTATGTATAGAATATAGATCTATTCTAGATTGTCTAGATTATCATTATAATAATCTTCATTTAGATTCTATAGTGATTATAGTCTATATTATTGTAAAACTATACTTAGTATACTATCTATACTAGAGTCTAGTATATTTATACTATTACTACTACTAGGTCTATATTTAAATTATATTACTATATTATATAAGTTCTAAATATAGATGATCAGTGAGTAGATCTATTTGGAGTTTGGACTATATTACTATATAAATAAAATTATATTTCTGAATGACAAATTATTATATATTAATTAATCAAATTTCTATATTTAAATTTTTACTTTTACTAGTTTTACTCCTAAGTACGTTTTAGTTTAGTTTAGAGTACTAGATCTATATAACTTTAGAGTTAGAGTTTAGATCTAGTAAAATCTAGTTACGTTGTTAAAAAAAAAGTTAATTAATTTTATTAAACTAAGACCATTTAGTCAATTTAGACTAAGTTACTAAAACTTATGAAGAGTTCTAGAGTGTCTAGACTGAGTGTCTAGACTCTAGACTAGTTCTGTCTAAGACGACTAGAATGATCTAGACCTAGATCTAAGTCTAAGGTGATTAAATGAAATCTCTCATTTTGATAGTGATTCCGAATAATAGATCTAGACACTAGATCTAGAAGCTACATATAATTTAGATTTAAATCTCTAGACAGCCTAGACTAGTCTAGAGAGTTCCATGTCTAGATTAGATAATAGTGTAATTGAAATGGAAAATCCCGTTCGTACTTTTAATGAGTATTCTCTTGCTTTCTAAGAAACGTAAGGTGTGGGTAAGATTGGATCGATTGGATCACATCCGGTAACAAATAATAGTAGGCAAAGATATCGCATTTTAAGTTTTATGGATGTCATTAGTAGATCTACATTAGATCTAGATTCCAGATAGATTTATATATAATCTAGTGTTTATTAAATTATGTTTAGAATATAACAAATGTAATCAATAATCTACTTGATCTTTTCATTCATTTAACGTTATTGTTTAACTTAATATTTCATCTTACCCTCAGAATCAGCTTTGGTCACTTTGGATAATATTTAATAAATGATTTATTATTTACATAGAAATATATATATATAATTATTATAGTCACATAGTGTAGTCTATTATATTAACTAATATCATAATTAGAATAGGCCTACTATCTCTATGAAGAATCTACTTAGAATAATCTTATATTTAGATCTAAAGATATCAAATAACCTATTTCTAGATGTCGACAATCTTTATACTTTATCTATTATTCTATTCTATATCATATGATCCTTGATCAATATCTAATTAATTATTATAATTAAATCTACTGTTAGTGTTACTAATATTATATATAGACTCTAGTCATTAGTGTTACACTGACTCGTGACTGCTTTATTGCGCCCTAAGACCGCACTGCACTACTACTGCTAGTCTAGAATAGCCAACAACTAGATTATAATGATGATATTGAGTCTAGTCTCTAGAACTATATACTATATCTAGATTATTTAGAGATCTAGATGTATATTAGCCTTAATAAAAGATCTAATAATAAAATATGTAGATCATTATAATTTATCAATTAACTTTTTAAATAGACCTATTTTTTTTTTAAACCAGGCATCTAGTCTTTTCAGTATTTAACGTGGAGTGTCATCATGTCAGATAATGTGAAAGATGAGCTTTTTAAAGCCATAAGGTTAAAAGACAGAAATGCCCTCAAGTATCTGCTAGAGAACAAACATATTCATCCGGATGTTCGATATGAAAGAGATTTAACCCCAGCCATCGTTTTTGCAGTGAAGTTTAAAAATCGTTATGCACTAGTAGCTTTGTTAAAGAATGGTGCGAATCCCAATAATATAGACAAAGATGGAATGACTGCTTTGTTGTACGCATCTGACATTGGCAACTTGCGTTACCTCCAGATCCTCGAGAGATTCGATGTTGATTTTGAAAAGTCTGATAAAAAGGGGGCCACTGCGCTGATGCTGTCTGCACAATGGGGTCATGATGACTGTGTTCAGTTCCTTTTGAATAAAAATGTGAAAATTGATGCCAGGGACATCAAAGGACAGACCGCATTGATGTATGCAGCCAAACAAGGGAAAACAGCATGCGTCCAACATCTTCTAAATGTTGGTGCTGACAAAAATGTGGTCTGTGAGAAAGGATACACTGCTTTGATGCACGCTCTTCAAAATAGTGAATTTCAAAGTGCAAAGCTGCTCTTGAGTAAAGGTGCTGATGTCAATGTTGTTGGCCATGATGGGAAAACAGCCTTGACCCTGGCATTTCAAAATTGCTTGGGGGACTTTGCCATAGTTGAAAACATTTTGAGCCAAGGGGCAGACCTGAATCTTTCTGTGTTTGACCAAGAACATCTGCACGAGATGATAGCAAGAGGTGAGCGCAAAGTGGTGAGATATATGATTTTAAATGGATGTCCCCCTCGTGACAGAAAGTGTAGTGAAACCTGTTTTAAATTCAACCACCATGGCACAGTTATTTCGCCTCTGAGTGTGGCTTTGCTTTCTGGCCATGATGATATTGCTCGCTACTTACTGATAAACAATTTCTTAACTCCATATGACATACTACACTTATCTAGAGATCCTGACATTAGAACAAAATTGCAGGGGGACCGGTTTGTAAGTTCATTGGATGTACTAGACCATCTCCCCTTATATGCTCCTTTCTCATTGTATACACTTTGTTTTGTGAAGTTGTGCATGATGTTAAACATTGGTGCCCCTGGTCCTAATATTGAACGAAAACAGAGACTATCCTGTTGGAGGCTTCCTACAGCCATTCAAACTGAGTTGTTATTCCATGGAAAATTCTCCCGCGTTTGCACCAGTACTTGGGCTAATATTTCTTTGGATAAGCATCAGACGGTTGAAGCATGTGAATGTTTTGATTGTGATAAGGAAAGTAGTAATTTTAAAGGATTCAAAGTTGTCTGAGCTAAAAACTACTTTAAAGCTTGAAGCAAAGTTTGTGGATTAGGTCTCTTTACCTTTTCAGGCTTGATAGATGTGTTTTTAGGTACCACAGAACAAATTATGGTTAGAAAATTAAGATTTGCAGGATATAGAACAGACAAATGAAATGTTATTTTGAAACTTGTATGCTTGTTTAGATTACACTGAAAAAATAATTTTACCAGTATGTAAGTTTGTGTACTGTAATTATTTTATGAGTGTAGCTTCATGTGTTTCTTTAAAATATAGTCTCTATTGGAACTGTCATGAAGAAAATACAATTCAAGCTTTATTGGGTAGTAAGGAAGTACTTTAAAGAAAGCTATCACTCCATCATTTTTTGTCATGAAATGTACTTTTTTAACTCTCAATAATTAATTTTAATTTTGGTCTTGCAAGAAATATGTAAAAATGCTGGCTAATTTCTAATTTAAAGAGGGCAACATTATTTAATTGTAAACAGGCTAAGTTATAAATAAATAAATATATATATATTAAAAATAACCAGCAAACACAAAAAGGACATGAATTCAACTTTTATTACAAATGTCAATTTGTGAAATAGGATGCATTGTACACCCGTTTTGTTTTTGTTGGTTTTATAGTTTATCACAGTAAAGATATTTTTTTGTTTACACATCTCATGTTCCATTCACATCATGCAATAATCTTGAAGCTCTTGAAACATTTACACATAGTGAAACATATATACATCATTCTTTAGAACCTACTCCCACACAGCTCCTCTGACTACAGTGACAACAATTACTGGGGTAAGGTCTCAAGCAGCAAAGAATTACACAAAAAAAAATTCAGTATTTTGTTAAATCATTTTCCCTTTTACATAAATCAAGCTATGTATGCTTAATATTTCATATGTATTTATAAATAAAAGAAATTATTAAGGCTAGAAAAAAAAAAATTGAAATTGTTATTTTTGCTATATCTTTGTGCTAAAGCATGCCTGACTAAATGACTATTTAAATTGCACACTTGTATACCTAATTGGTACTGATGCTAGGTTTGCAATCTAAAAGCTGTCTATTGGTTTGTTCACACCAAATCAAAGATGTCAAGAAATTAACTAATATTCCTACTGATGATAATTGTTAATTACAATATAATTTAAGTGGTTGTTAACTGACAAAGAAATTGTTCTCATACAATTAAAATCACAACATATTGGTGTGCTCAGATTATAAGGGGGTGGAGGGGGGGTAAAGGTGAAAATAATTTAAATAAATTACTAACACATTTCTAAACTCTGGGATAATGGGGAAAAAAGTTGATCTAATATTCAGAAAATGTCCCAAACAATAAAGTAATAAATTTCAAGCATTAGTGGGAAAGACGAGAACTTAAAAGGAAAGGATTTACTGGTACGGTACCGGTAGTAAACTTGTTTTAATCCTATCTTTACAGGTTATAAAAATAAGAAACATGCCAAGCACTATATTACAATTTTCCAATACAATAATATGAAGCTAAAAATATTTCATATACGGTATGTTCACATCATTATTTAAAAAAAAATATTGCAAGAGAACAACTTTCTAAAGCATCTCACAACACTGAAAGACAAAACTATACAAACACTGGACCAAATACCATGACACAATGCTACTCAATAGAATGTTTGGGGGAGAGGGGGAGGGGGTTGGCTTCATCTTTAAGGGGACACATAAACAGGCACTATAGATAGTATTTATACTGAACAAATGTCTAGCAAGTCACAAGATGAAATGCAGGCAAACTGCTACCTAAACATTTATTGAAAATATCACTAGACAAGTTCGATGTTACTAACACCATGGCTAGTACAAGCCCCTATAGTTTATAATTAAAAAAAAACGAGAATGTTTAAACATAGATTGCAGCAGGTAACAATTTTATATTACCAGTTCTTACATATTTGTTCTTTGTAAAATGATAATAATACAAATGCTCACATTCAAACTTATCTGCTATCTTGTGTCATATTATGAGGCTATTTTTTTCTAATGCTAAGCAAAAAAACAGCCATAATTGACATTATCTTTCTACTACAACTTGAATATAAGTATGATTCCCAATATTTTGTATGTTGTAATTGGATAAAGTGGAACACCAAAGTAACAGGAAGATGGACTTGTTCACATTGACAATGAACACTTCTGCTGATAGTAAAACTTTTCAAACAAAAATTGTTCTTTTCACCTCACTACTTATAAATGTTCCTACTTTATTTAAATGATACTGCATGCTGTACATGCCCTAGCATCACTAAGACAAGAGAGTAAAAGCTCCAGCAGCTGACAACTTATGTTCACTTTTCCAAAACAAAAGATCTTGTGACCAGGCTGGAAATACTATACAGAACTATAAAAAGAGCTCATACCAGAAAACAGAACCCACATTATCATTGTAAATGCTAAATAAATGATCTAAATAATATACAAATGCCTTTTATGTATTTTTTTTTTAGTAATGCATCATTCTGGTTCAATAATAATAATGAGCGAGTGAAAAAAAAAAAAAAAAAAGGATAAAGGAATTTAAAAAAATGAACGAATTAACAATTACATGGTGACATTTTAGTGCCTACTGGAGCTTTACTAAATTAGCTTGGATTGCTTTTTGGAGCAGGAATCAGATTGTGACTGTTCCAGTTCTAGCCAGACACAGACATGATGGAGCGATGATGCTGCTGGCACCATACTTGAATGGGTGCGTAACTAACAGATACTAGCGCCAAGGGGACGCATGGGATCTCTGTCATGTGACATCCATAGGAATGCCTGTATCTTTGTTGAAAAGAATCTCATCATGGTTGGACCTGAAGTGAAAGAAAATACATAACAAATTATTATGTAGGAGACTGCAGATGTTAACTTATTCAAGACCCAAGCACCTCATGAAAAAAAAAAATTAATAATAAAATTTAAATTTTGATTGTATTCAATAAATAAGCTAACCATTTATTATACTCTTTGTGGCATTTTTCAATGCAAACTATGAATATATATATATATATATATATATTAGGGGTGTACCGGATAGTATTTTTTGATATCCGGCCGGAGCCGGATATGGCCGGATAATAAAATTTGATATTCGGCCGGAGCCGAATACTTAAGTATTTTATAAATAACTTGTATTGCTGAACATTTTACGAAACTGTTATATAACATACCTATATTTGTTGGTATTATTTTTTTCCTTTTATATACCTTATTGTTTTAAACTCTATTACTGATTGATTTATTAAAGATTAATAGTATTTATAAACAGAAATTAATCTGTGTAGCATCATCATGAATAGCATGAGCGTGTCTGTGTGTATGTACGAAGCCACCAACCATATACGCTGTGTGTTGGAGGGTCACTGTAAAATATGTTTTATGTATATATTTTACTAGTTATTAATGTAAATCTCTCATCTGGCTTGTATGGTGCTTGAATGTATGTGTTCAAGAATTTTGACCAACAATCGGTCATCAGACTTGTATTTTTAAGTCCAAAGACTGTTTCTGGTACTGGCTTCAAGAACTTAATACTGATAGCTGTTAATTAATAGTTGGAATCTGAAGCGTAGTAGGTCATATATTTATTAATCCGTTTGCGGCAAAAGATATTTTATTAACAGCAGGAACATCCATTACACCTACATTATTGATGTTTAGATCTACTGATATATAGATCAAAGAGCATTATGAAACCAAATATAGATGAAAACTCATCCACAACCTACCTAACAAAAAAAGAAACATAAATGGATTTTGTGTTTGATTGATTGTAACAACCTGGTCAGATAGACGTTGTGAACCTACACATGTTGTCCTAGTGTAGTGTGAATAGATGATTGTGTTGACCTTCACCCGTTTTTTTTTCCCTTTGGGCATACGCAATAGTGTTTAGTGTGCAGGCAAAAAAAAAAGATAACACATTGGCATGGTCAGTCAAGCAAATAGATAGGCTAAATTATCCGTACACCAGTTACAGAGGTCAAGTGTTTCTTAACATTCCAGCATACTATGATGCTTTAGATCAATTTATTTTCTGTGATGTTAAATTTTACTGTAAGTTTTCCTTTAGGCTCTATATATTAAGTCAATAGCATTAAGCAATGAAATTTCTTTCTAAAAGATTTAAGACTAGGAAAAAAACTACATACATCCATACAAGTACTCTCCAAGTAAACAAACTTAGTGTCCTCATCTGTTGACATATAGACAATGTCAATATGTCTTAACAATTTGCGTTAATCCATTCTGGCTTAAGTAAGGTCAATGTCAATCAATACATTGTCATGGGTTAAACAAATAAGAAGGGTGTTGAGTCTCTTGAGCCCTCCCTTAAAGATACCACTGGTCAGTGTCTGTTTGGCTTGTAGTCCAGCCTCCTAATTGAGACTTAACTCAAAGTAAACAAACTTATTTCCCGGCCAATGGTATAAAAGGTGTGGCTTGTGGTCCTTTGACCCTTTGATTGACAACCTATCTCATAATAAACAAACCCAAACCAGATTAACCTTATAGAGAGATAGCTTGTAGTCCCGCCCCCTAATAAAAATTCTTCTCCAAGTAAACAAACTAAATTAAGATAGACCTCTAGACAGTGTCAACACGTTGACATCTGGCTTAATGTGGTCAGCTGCCTATTTGTAATCTCAATGTTATGGACTAAACAAACAAAAGGAGGTGGGGGTTGCTCATCTCTACCTCTGCAGATATATACGCACATCTAGACAGATTATCAGCGTGACGTAGTTAATGAATATTACATGTTTACTAGAACACCCAAAGGTCAAAACAGGCTTTTAAAATGTGCCAGACATCGCTGCTATGTGATCTTACAATGTACAGTTTTATTTCTATTTAGATTAACACGCCTTGTCTGTGTACTAAATAAGATTTGGTGCATAGCCATTGTTTATTGTTTTAAAAAACAAATTCTTTTAATTGAAACAAAAAAAAAAGTAAATGTATTTCAGAACTGACATTATTTAATCATGTCCACTTTGTGAATATTTGTATATTTTTATCAACATGGAGATTTAGTTTAAACTTCTTGTTGGACATCGTTTATCAGCGTCGACACCCTTATATTGTTTGTCTTTCGCCTGTGTTGTTTCGATATTTAAGTGTTACCTCCGTATGGCGTATCTGGACAAGACTTAACGCACGGAGGCGCCTAACAATATTAACAGAAATACAGGTACTACGCTGTAGTTTTTACTATCCGGTTTACTATCCGGTAGTGATATTCGACCGGAGCCGAATAGTGCCGGATAGTGAAAAAGTGCCGAATATTCGGCCGGAGCCGGAGCGACTATCCGGTACACCCCTAATATATATATATATATATATAGAGAGAGAGAGATACTAAGAAATGCATTGACAGATAGAAAGCAATAATTACTGACAACCAAGCAAATGTTTCGAAAGGTCACTGTTTAGAATAATGAATACACTTTTCAGAAACAATAGGTAGAAAAGTTAGCAAGCTAATTTTCATACTAAGCTGACTATTTAGGGCAATGGAAATTTATTGATGACTTAAAAAAAAACATCAGTTTTTTAAATACATGATTTTTAGAAATAAAATATAACATCAGATATAGCTAACAGTTTTCAGATTGTACAGGATTTATACATATTTTTTTGTTTACAAAATATTTCAATTACAATATAAGTAATTTAATAACAGGAATAATTTCTTACCTGAGAATGTCATAGTTGGAAGTGGGTGTGGCTGCAACAGGAAGTTTATAGAGTGTCCCTGCAGAATTAGCAGGAGTTGTGACTTTATTGTTTAATGAGCGCTGAAGCTGCAGAGATGCATTCCCTGTAAGAGAGGTAGTCACTGGTGTGGTATTAGCAGTAGATGATGATGAAGATGAAGCTACTGCAATGACTGCACTAGTAGAAGCTAAAGTAGATGCTGTTGTTAGTAATGATGTGTTTGCTGGAAAATTGAGTTGAAGCACATTTGCTGCAGGTGAAGTTGAAAGCCCACTGGATTTCACTGTCGAATAAATAGTTTATCATGATGAAAATATTCATTTTCAAAATTAAACATTTTAGCTTAAACACATTTACAATTATACATAGTTTTATAAAACTTGCTAAGTGTTTCCTAAATAATAATGCCTGAGTAAACATGATTATGGTAAATACAAAATTTACAAATTCTTTTCATTCCTTTTTTTTTAATCACAGTTATGGTTTAATATTTACAAGAATAGTCTGAATATTTTTTTAAGGACACTGCCATAATCTAGCCAAAGAATTTGTGTGGATTCAACTGTATTTATGATAGCAAAAATAACCAAAATCATTTATGGGCATGTTTAGTGTAAAATACACAAATAGTTCTACTTTGAACAGTCCATGACAGCATGGAAAACTTTTTCATTCCTTACACTTAAATATTTAAAACCAACTAGTACACAGATTACTAGAATTTACCATTAAATAAGATGCTATATAGATAGTAAATGAAGTCTCCACCCCAATCAATACTAAAATACTACACGAATAAAGCCCATGTGTCAAAAAGTGATAAATTTATAATATGTACTTACAATGTGAAGATGATAAAGGACCATTGGTTTTATGTGGCAGCAGAATGGTTGTCGCTGATGACAGTAGTGACACTGTGGACGGTAATGTGGATGTGACTTGCGATGACTGGGGTAGAACTGGTGCCGATGGAGATTTGTGAAGCAATGAAATGGATGGTGAAGACAAGACTGTGTTGGCAATAAGTGGTAGTTTAGCTACTGTAGCACTGTCTGCATGAGTAACTTTTGCTGGGGTCACTGAGTTGCTCAACGTTTTTCCATTGGCTCCACTAGAGTCACTTGACTTGATTAAAGAGAAACTAAACTGTTGCAAATTGGTCCTGCTTCCAACTGGGGAAGCTGCAGCAGCACTGATGCTGCCTGGTGTGGTTCCTTCCAAAACAGGCAGCGTTCCCAAGTTGGGAGAGTCCACTAAAGCCCTGACAGCAAATTCTGCACCAGCAGAGTCTAAGGTGAAATGTGAGTTGACATCAGCTGGCAATGTTGGCTGAAGGTCTAATGTGATTGATGTCTCATGATCCTCTTCAGTAAACAGTTTTTGCTGTTGTTCTCTTTGCATCTCCAGCAATTGTTCCCTATGAGACTGAAAACTTTCCACATCAAAGTCTGATTCCGACATAGAATACGAGTTGCCACTATGCCCACTACCAAAACCATTATTTGAGCCAGTCTGTGGGGAAGTACGCTTTGCTTCTGGAGGTGGAGTTTTTGGGCGATAATGAGGACTGTAGCAAATAAAATGGAAACAAAAAGAAGTTAGAAAATAATAAACTAATTGACTTAATGTTACAAGATTAATGAGCAATCTGATAATAGCTTTGAACTTACATATTATTATCCCTAACATAAGTTATATAATCTGAATAAATGCTTGAATGGTGAGAATTGCAGCCTAAATCAAGCCGATCAAAAGTTTCATCCCAAGGTGTACTCGCTCTGTCAAATATTACTCTGTAAAAAATTATAATAATAATATGTTAATGAGGATTTCTTTTAAAAAAAAAAAGATTTAAACGAAATGAAAAACTAATAAAATAACGAAAAAAGGTTTACCTTCCACCTCGACCTATCCTCCTGCGAGCATATGCCATACAACCTGTGGGTAAAGATGTGAGTGAAAAACGAAAACGTTTATCTCCTCTACCACCTTCTTCTGGTCCATGCCAAGGCCAATTCCCAAGACCATGCTGTAAAGGCTAAAAACATAAAAAATGTTTTGAAATAATAAAGAGACTGAGCATAAATCATAACTATTTATCTAAACTAAGAATTTAAATTAATTCATAATAACTAGCCTTTTATAGAAATGTAAAAACTAGTAATATACTGACCTGGTGATAGTGACAATATTTTCGCCTTTTGAAAGCAAACATTCCATCAGGATCATTTTCATCCTCATGGTCTGACTGGGACATTGCCTATTAAAAAAAAAATTTAATTACTAAAGTTGTTAAAAATTCTTAATTTTCTACAATCAACACAAAAACAAACAAAGAGCAGCAACATACTGGAGAAAGAATGTCCTCCTCTGAGCTATCCATAATGTCGATATCTCCACTGGAATGTTGCTGGTGCTGAAAATGGTGAACTGATGTATGGGATATGATTTGGTTCTGTTGCTGCTGTTGCTGTGCTTGCTTTCTTTTGCGATATTGCCTTTTCTTGCGCACAGGGGCAGTCTCCTCCTGTAATAAGATAGAATTAGATTTCATGATAAAGTAAACAGAAGAAAAAAAATCTCTACATAAAATATATATATAGAATATATTAATAATAATTTAAAAAAAAAAGACGACCACTAAAAAAAAAACAACTTTTTTAATGAATAGAGTTGAACTACACACAACCCACATTGAAAAAGAAGGCAATTAGAACTTAAGACATGGATACAAAAACCAATTTTTTTTTAGGGTATTGGGAGTACAGTTAATAAATTTACCAACAAATTCAATTCTATAAATACTTGTAAGACAACAAAGTGGATATTTACAAATTTTGTTTTCATTAATTAAATATTCAACAAGTCCAAGATTATTTAGAAAAGTAAAGAGATACAGAGTGGGGTTTATTATTGTTATCTAAAAAAAAAAAAAAAAAAAAAAGCAAATGTTTATACAAGAAAAAAATACCAGAATTGTTACACCCCACTCATTTCTAAAGCAGAGGGCGTAACTTACCCCCTTGTAAGTCTGCACCCACTCCCCACGACTGTTGAGGGCGAAGGGAGCGACAAACGTCGGGTGTTTCTCTCTCTCTTCCTCCGCTTCTGCAAGCGCGTTTCCGGAAAAATCTTCCATTTCAATTCTGCGGGGTGAGTGAGGAAAGTAGCGTAACAATGCATATTTGCTTTGTTACTTACCTACTAATCTAATTACTATTTGGACATGTTGAGATCTCAATATCACATAACAAATTTTTTTTTATATAAAATTTTTTTTTAACATTAACAAAATATTGTTTTATCTGTAAATATTACACACACACAAAAAACATAAAACTAGAATATAATCTAAAGTTTCTTAAATATTTTATTCATCAATTATTGTAGCATATCAAATACAAAAACAGTACCAACCTTTTTTCCAATATCTCTATAGTAAGCTGTAATAATTCTTTCTTACTTTTTTCTCTTCTTTTCAATAATTCTAGAAGCGTACTGCAATTAAATGTTAATTTCATAACAAATAAGGCTTGGCATTTTCAACAATGTCATTTATTAAATTGTGCGTGCATTGCATATATATATATATATATACATGTATATGAAAAAGGAAATACAAATTATAACTCACAGAGTTTTTTGTAAATCCCTGCGCAGCTTAAGCATTTTCTCATAAGACACCTCATCATTTTTACGATTCTGAATCAAGAGAAAATAGTTAAAATAAATGTAAGAAATAAAAAAAAAAACAATATGAAATGCATACATACAAGAATTTTTATTATTTATTAAGTAGTTCCCACCTTTCTTGTTTGCATTTTTTCTGTTCGGCGCCTGAAAGCCACATAAGGATTATTTGTAGTTGTGCCATCCCGTTTTTCACACTTCACTGTTGCTATCAATGGTCGTTGCTAAAAAAGAAAATGTAGTTTGACATTTAAAATTTTTATACACAACGAATTTTTTTTTAAAACTAATGTGTGGTAATAATAATCCAAAATAAAATTTTAATAATTAAAATAACAAAATAAATGATTACCTACCATTTTCAGACGCTTATTTAGCCAGTAGTCATAAACAGCTATGATAAGATCATCATCTTCCTTGAGCAGAAGTTTGGCTTCTTGAAGTGTGACAACCTGAGCAGGATATACATATTCATTGAAAGTGTCTTTTATAACCAATAATGAGTAATACTGATATAACCTGTAACCTTATTAACTTGTGAAGGGTTTAAAGGTGGCTAACAATATCAGCAGTAAGTATGTTCTGTGGTGTTTTGTCAAATATAAAAATGAGACTTAGTGTTTTGATAATAATTCATGTTTTCAAAATGCTGCACATGCAGCGGATTGATCTCCCCCAACAATTGTATATATGTCTTTGTGTAGTGATGAGAATGATATATGAACAGACTTTATCATAATTATAATGCATTGAGTTTGTGTGTATTTATTGATGAAAATTTGAAATACAAGTGTTGGATTAGTCAAGAAGTTGATTTATTACAATTTTATTTTGACACACTAAGACTAATTCATTCTATGCACATGGACAAGTAAATCTATTTCAATAAAATAATAATAATATCATAGAGGACATTGAACTTCTAAAGGAAATATATTTAATTTAATCCACAGACATGAAACAGGTCTACTTTTTGTTTTTGTTTCAAAATGGCAATTTGTACGAGAAGTACTAACAAACGAAATCCAACGGGGAAAATGTAATCTAAATCTACTAAAAAAAAAAACTAGAAATTTTAAACATTGATTTCAAATGGGCAAACCCGGAAGGGGAAAAAATAGGATCCCTAAAAAAACAGAATTATCAGGGAAAAAGTAGCACTCTTGAATAGAATGCTTATTAAATTTGAATTACTTGTTTTAATGATGAAAAAAAAAAAAACAACACCCAACCTTTTATTTGATGAGGATCTAGGCATCTCAGATCAGATGAATATGGGAAGGTCAATATACATGGATATTATTTCTTTGTCAAACAAAGATCTAAATATTTCTATGGCTTCATAAATCATTTTTTACATAGTCCTAAGGTTGAAATAATATTTTTTTAATATGGAGTTTATAAAATAGTCAATAATGCTTAGTCCTATTCCTTTGAGTAAGAGATATTTGAAGAACAATTATCATATTTATATTTTACACTTAAATACAACTGAGTTCAAGTTTAATTATACATCAACAATAAAAAATTCTTAAGGGGTTTTTAGTAAGAAGTACACATACCTGTTGTCCACTGCCTTTTTCTAGCCTATCCATCATCTCTTCAAACTTCAAGGGGGTAATCTCCATTTTCTTACTTTGTACATTGAGCCAACAATCATCATCACTGTCCATGTCATAGTCCGGTATTTCTTGATCCATGCTAAAAGCTAAAGGAAAAATTTAAAATACTTATTTGAAGGAAACATAAATAACTTTAACAAAGAAACTATAGCAAATAATAATTTATCTGGTTTCTTACCTTGAATATGAACATACTGCTTGGAAGGTTTATAAGTGTCTGGATACAATGCATGAAATCTCTCTGAAATGTCTTGTACTTCTGGAATGGGTATGACCAATGCTTCTGATGATCCATAGACCTGCTGTGCTGAGAGAGCCCGCTGAAGATGATGTTCCTAAAATAATAATAAAAAATTAAAAAATGCACATTACAGTGTAGGTCACTAGAAATAGAAACAGTACAACCGGTCAACCTGAAAATCACATGACATGTTAATGTCTTACTGATAAGAATTGAGAAAGCTGCAAAGAAGTTCACAATTGAAAAATACTGCAATTTGGGTCATTACACAAAATATCAAAATGCCCCTAATACCCATGACTCAGAATCTCTCATTGTGAACTTTGAGTGACTTAGACATAAGATCCAACATGGTGTAGCTAGTTTTAGAATCCCTTTGTGTGTTTACACAACTCAAAATCAACTCCTTGTGACTGGACTGATCCAGCAAATAGTTAAGTCATGTTTGGGATCTGTCTACAGGGTTAGTAGCACTTTTCCATGACAAAATTTTAGGAGATTTCAGGAGTTTTTTTAAGGGTGAAATGTATGATGTATACCGGTATTATATATATATATATATATATATATATGGGCCTACATGAGTGTGTGTCCCACCCAATTGTGTGATGCATTGTAGAACATACACAAAACTATGTATTTATCCAATCAATTGTTGCTACTTGATTGTGAAAATAAAAAATATCTTGCCAACATCCCACCCAGAACAGAAACAATGTCATTAGCTGTGGTATGTCCACAGAAAATGCAATGAAAGTTATTTTTTAATCAAGTAACAACTTAACTGTCATCCAGAAACCTTAAACAACCATTATTTTTTCCAAACAATTAGTAAAGAATAAAGGTAAAGAACATTAGTAAAGAATGGTCGCTAATCCATTTTTTTCATAAAAAATATTCTTAGAGATGCCTTAATGCCTTCTCTGTGTTGGAAATGTGCATTTTTAGTTGTGTATCTTATAGATACTATAGAGTTATGGTGTGCATTTTAAGGTAATATTGTTTTATCTTGTTTAATTTATAAATTGTGCTTAAATGATAAATCCTCCTAATATACAGGCCTATTTGTATGTTTAGTTGACATTTGCTTACTAAATAATGGCTTTTGGATGGGGGGGGGGGGGGGAATAGACCTATTAGTGTTTTGTTTTGTCAAGCACAATTTTTTTCCCTGGCTTTTACAACCGAAATAAGTTTTCACAGCTATATGCGAAAAATTTTCGCTAAATCTACAGTAGATCTAAACTCTTGATCTAAGTCACAAAAATTCGCGGCCTTTTGACCGCTGTGTGCAAATTATCTTCACTGAATCTAGCGTAAATTTAGACTCTAGATCTAAAATTAAGTAACTAAAATTCACGGACTTTTCGCGGCTGTGTGCGAATTATCACGGAATATACTGTAAATCTAATTGTAATGTAATTGAGATTATATTTCCCCCTTTTATGTACATTTTATATTATTATCCCCACTTTTATGTACATCCAACACTAATTGCTACCTACTAGGACTTGCCTATTTAGTGCTATCCCGCACTGTGCCTATTTGCATTGAGTTCCATCTACCTACTTGGCGCTAGCCAATACCACACTCGCCAATTTGGTATTAATCAGTATCGCTTGCTCACTTCGATCTACTACAAGTATCACGTATCGTTAAGTGCTATTCAGCGCTGAAGATCACTACTCATCAAATCACTTGGCGCTATTGGCTCAAGCCTGCCTATCTGACAACCCAATTGTCGGCCCATTAGGTACGACGTCCCCATAGACCCCCGCTCTGTGCGAGACGTCATAGCTTTGCCAACTCACTGAACTTATCCTGCGCCCTAAAGTGCCCACGGTATCCGGCCACCTGCCCTACTGTGCCCACTACAGATATTAGGACTTTTGGACTGAAACTCCACAAGGACAGTATCATCGGCATACCTCTACCCGCTAGAACGCCACTTCAAGCCAGGATACCAGCTACTGCGATCCAATCAAGATAAATAGCTAAGTACCAAGGACAAAGTGACATATTCTCTCATTAAGTGCAAGAGTGATGATCAAATATAGTATTGATTAGAGTTAGATACAAACCCTCCCCCTTTTTTTTCTATGTAAATATTTATGTAAATAAATATTCTTTATATTTTAATCATTTGAATCTCTCTTCAATTGCTTGTCTCGTTGCGTGTCTGCTCCCGATTTATCTGCTGATAGGTCAGTGTGTGATAACTTAATCATACCCTAGACACCAAACAAGCTAAATACACATCACACGCCGGGACCCGTCACAACTGGTCAGCTCATTAACACAGCCAGCCCGTAATGTCATGCAATCAGAATGCCTAGTCACGCTGTTGTTTTTTTCCCCACATTTTTGGCAAGAAATAAGCAAAATTAACAAAAATATTGGGTAAAAATTTTTGGAGAGAGGACAGAATTTTAGAAGGATTCTGGCAATTTTTAGGAGAATTTTAGGATTTTAGGAGACTTTTTATTTTTTAGGAGATTTTAGGAGTTTTTAGGAGCGCTACGAACCCTGCCCTGTGTCTACCATAAGTCTACTTCCAACTAACTACACTTCTAGACAGACTACTGTTTCATTAACTACACTTCTCGACAGACAAAGCTTGGAGAAGAAGAATAAACAAAATGAAATTATAGAAGCCTTAATATTTAAGAGCTAGCACAAAAATATTTATGTGCACTTTATTATGAAATCACCCACTTAAAAAGTTTAAAAATATTTTTCTTTGTGTCCTCAGAAAAGATTTTATTTAAATCTAATATCTTCATCTAGCCACCTTTTTATAAGTAAGCAAGCTTTAAACTCTTTTCCATGAAAAAAAATAGTGTGCTATTCTTCTTAGCAATTCTGCACTGCCATACATAGTATTAGAAATGGAAAATAAACAAAAATTCTTTCCAATGTTAAAAGGAAAACTAAAATATTTCAAATACAACTGATCTAATATTTTTAAAAAATATGTGCTAAGGATAAACACTTGTTATTCGTGATCTATACTGAGACCTATTTGTAGGGAAAAAAAAATAAAATAATTTGCCTACAATCTAAAATGTCTCATAATAAAAGATTGACATGTCACAATAAAAAATCTAAATCTCCAGAAATGACAAAATAATAATAATACTAAAAGGAAGACTAGTAGCATACAATATCTATATTAAATAAGATAGTCATACATTTTGTTTCAATGCACTTAGAAATGAGGTAGTTCCGGATTCCCCCTGAGTCATGTGATTTGTGTGCACCATGCTTAGTTTAAGTTAGTTTGTAGTGGGAATCAGAAGCATTTTAAGTCAATATTTAGTGGTTTCAATTTACTCATTAGCGCTAAACTATAAAAAATTTGTTAATAACAGGAGAATCTAGAGATACATTTTGTTATAGTTTCAACTAAAACAAATAGTTAAACCTTTGATAGAGGGTACCGAAACATTGGCCTATAATCTGCTGTACTGAGATCAAGATTTCTTGATCTACAAAGTACAATAACTACAGTTACAGATCTTAGCATTCGGGTAACCAATCCTAGAAAGAAAAAAAAAGTAAAATTTCACCCCCCCTTCCTTTCTGCCCAAAAGTAACCACGCTTGAACTTGAGTAGAACACTAAAAGTTGGACAGCAGACCAGTGTGTATTGAATTGGTCAGATAGCTCCAGGCCTAGTCTAGTGTGTAGTCATTATGTTGATTAGTTGTTATAAAAGATGAAAAGACTGCCATGTGTTTTTCCTTGTGCATAATAGGGTTGAGTTGTTTAGCGAACAAATAACACATCTGAAAGTCAAGGACAAATCTAAATCTACTCTTACAGTTACACAGGCCAAATGTGTCTTACCCCGCCCTGTAACGTATGTTACAAAATAGCTGAAGTTTAAGAAAAAGATGTTTTAACTGATATGCATATTATCCCATATATATATATATAAATATATATATATATATATATATATATAGGCCTATAAAGAAATTATATATATGTGTGTGTGTGTGTAGTTTAAACCAAGCTTTTTTTTAAATCTTGCAGAAACCTTTGTAAAAACATCTGTATGTGAATGTATCATCGGCAATGTGTTGACGCTTGTCATTACTATAAAGAAATATCATTGATAATTTAAACCCATCCTTAAGCAGTTCTTGGCCCTTTTTGAAAACATTCGTATAGTTATTTGAACATTCAGGAACTTCGTTGATGTACTCTGCAAAATTAAAAATGTTTGTGAAGGTAAACTTTTGTAAAAATAGAGGAGCAACAGCAATGGAATTATAAGAAGACAAAGCCATTATCCTCTTGTTTGCCTACCATCACGTGACTTTGGTTAAAGTAGGTCAGAAATCCAGAACTACCTCATTGTCATATTTTGAGCTTGAAAGGTGGATAGTGTAATTTTAAACTTGTAGAGAATAATTGAAACAGTACACAAAATTGCATATTTTGTACACAGAACACCTGGGTTAGTTTGAAGTAATACTGTACTAACACAAGAGTATTGAACAGATATTGTTGTTGAAATGTGTAAACAATATAATCTTGTAGCATTATCTATATCTTTTTTTTTTATACATTTACTTTGGTATTACTTAGATGTCACCATAAAAAAACATCATGTCACAGGTGCTTCAAGTGGTGTCCCACTAAACTTAGAATTTATTAAGTTTCTAGCAATTGCAAACAAACTTATAGCATTCTGCTCCCAAATGTGTTTCATTTACAAAAAGCATCAATAATTAATTTACAGAGTAATTTTTCTTTAAAACTGTAAAAAGGTATATAACTTTAGTAAAATATGTGTCCCAGATGAAGCACCTAAAACGTGCTTTATTTTTAAAACAAAGTAATTAATGTAATGGAAATTATTTAATGGTATCTCTGATATTGCTTAGTACACAAGTAGAGCAATTTTCTTGGGAATAGCTACATAGTATTTAACAGGAGACATTAATAGACACGGTGTCATTTTTTCCCCCCACTGTAGCACCTGAAACACAGTAGAAAAAAATGTTGAATCATTATACCACAAAATCTCAAGAGTAGTTTTCTCACCAATGTTTTGAATTACAATGAATTAAGCTTAATTAAAGTTTGATCTAGAATACTTTTTTAAAATCTAAGTTAATGTATACCTCATTGTTTTATTGTTGCTAAACGGGACACTGAACAAGTCTAGTATAGATTTAGCTATAATGCAAGTATTCTATTCTCTTATAAAACTGGTAAAGATAAAGCTCAGCATTTTTCCAGGGTTGACATAATCAAATAGTGTTTTTAAGTTGTCTGCTCTACCAAAAACTTTTGTATTTTAGTGCTGTTATCAAATGTACTACAATATAAGTAATACACCATTAATTTTAATTCTATTTGCCACTAATAGGTTTAAATTGTCTATAGATAATATTGTTTCAAAAGAATGAAAATAGAGCTTACAATAATTCTTAAGCCTTAATAAATGTTAATACTACCATAGAAAAGTCCTATGGTGAAAGATTTAGTATGGTATCACTTATTTAGCATGTTAATATTTAGTGAGTACATTATTATTTTTTTTTTGTAAATATATAAATAAGGGTCTAACTAGATCATGATAGATCTAGAATCTAGACAAATCTAGATCATATTAATTATTTAATATTATAATATCATATCATATTATCATACTCATATCATACTGAATCATAGAGAGAGAGACTAGTTAAAACTAGTTTTACAATTTTACTCATTACCTAGTCTTTACTAGTTTAGTAAAGTTTAGTTAGTAGTTACATTACTCATTACTCAGTTACTGTTACTAGTGTCAGTAGTGACTAGTCTATAGTATGATGATAATCAATTTAAATCATTTTTTAAAATTCATTATTAGTTAGGATTATACATATATTAAATACTAATATAATAGACATACTGTGACATAGTCATAGTAATAATTTTAATAATAATTAAGACTTAGACTATTTTTCATTCCAATAATGTGTGAAATATTTAATGGCCTAGCTATAATAAAGTATAAATAAAGTATATTTGTATGATATAATAGGGGATTCCATTAATGTGAGATTTATATTAAACTCAATTTCTTCTTGAATGAGATCCACTCTCGTGGACCCCATTTGGATGTCATGGACCCCCAATTCTTTTTTTCACTTTCGTGGACCCCCTGGAAATCCTCGTGGACCCCTGGGGGTCCCTGTGGACCACTTTGGGAATCACTGGTCTAAGTTATATTCATAATACAAGATGTTTTATATTGTTTAATTCTACTAATGACACAAATCTACTTGCTGTCCACATTCACTCTCCCTGTGTTTCCATTTTCATTAGCTTTCTCTCTCCAAGCCATACCAATTTTTTAAAAATATAGAAAATCTTTTTATAGCAGTAATTTTTTTTGTTTTCCACAAGGATTTTGAAGACTTAGATTCAAAGGATAGTAATTTTAAACATGTCCAAATGGGACAGTGGATTGGCTTTAGGGAGTTACATCACAGCCAAACTACAATACAACAAATTCAAGAAGCTATTCAGGATAAAATTCCTTAACTCCTGTTCACCCTAACAATTGAGGCTACTCACCCCTTAATACACAATGTTCTTTATTAAATCAGTTGTAGCCTTAAAGAATAAATTTTCTTTGCTTTAATCATAGTAACACTTTGCTGACTTATTCAGCCAATCAGGGCTAAGAAACCTTTCATTGTCTTTTCCTAGAAAAAAATTATCCTTTTCCACACAAACAACACTGAGCCATCAGTTATAGCTCAGAAAGGTAAAAAAGAAAATAAAAGGCCTCTAACCCACTGGCAGATCAAGAGAAATTATCTGTTTACACTGGTCTTATACATATCCATAAATAATCCATAGATGCCATTTATACACACTTATCATTTGTAGCCCGTAAAATGCATTTTCTTTGAATATATATAAATATATATATATATGAGTGTTTCTCCAGTACTGGTATCAAAAAGTGTCACATTACACACTTATCATTTGTAGCCCGTAAAATGCATTTTCTTTGAATATATAATTGTATCCCATAAAAAAAGAAAGAAACTCTTGTACAAATAGGTTTAAAAAAACATTTTTGAATTAAAAAAAATGTAAAAATATTCAATACTTGTCAATAGCAATAAATAATACATAAATACTAAAGACTAATTTACAAATATAGACAGAATCTTTCTATTATATTATATTACAGACGTTACTTAAAAAAAAAAAGATAATTACGGCCTACAGTGCCCTACACATTGCAGATTGCATGTGTCAATCTGGTGAAATCTAGTCATGCATGCTAATCAATTAAATAAACTCTGCTAAATAAGGTTTGTCTGAAGGTTATAATGAGGATTGCAGTATTCCCTGTGGCTTCACAGCAAATATCATTAGTTACTAAATAATAGATCTCTATACTACTCTGTAGAAACTATATTTACTATAGACTATTACTATACTGATTATATAAGTTAAGACTAATAAGACAAGTATAATGACTAGTCATTTTATTTTATAATTATTTTAATTACAATGAATATATTGAATTATTATTGAATTATTGATTATGAAGAGATTATGTAAATAAAAATGTGTTGTTTCATGTTTTTTTATATAGATCTATAGACTATATCTACTTATAGACAGAAGTCTAGATGTATCATTTTATAAGCCTAAGAACAATAATAAACAATCATAATGTAGAACCAGGTGATGGTCCAATAGAATATATCTAGATCTAGGTCAATAGGTCCATTCATGTCATATGACGTCACCAAGGGGATTTCCCTACATCGAAACGGCATTGACAAAGAAAATTGTCTTTTATAGATTTATTCGTGTTCTAAAACGTAAAAAACATTAGATATATATAATACATTGGTGTGAGCAGGGAAGGTGGTGCTTTCAAACAAGAATTAACGGCCAAAAATGAAGACAAATAAACGTGTATTTCTAAAATTCAATATGGCGGCCAACTTTCTGGCGCACACTTACAACTTGATAATGCTTACCGTTTCTTCTTCTTTCTCCATTCCGGTCGGCATTTGCGGAACAGATCGGTTAATCTGTGCAAAATCTTTCATGTCTGGAATTTCACAAGCCTTATAAACAGGCATGGGCTTGGAGGCGTCCAGCGCCCGAGCCCTAAACGAAACCTTGCTCATCGTCCTCGGCTAGGATATGCTAATGAGATAGTCTAAATATTATCCTGCCAAAGCGGGCAAAAAATCCCTAAAAAGGGCCAATAAACAAAGTAATAGATATCAGAACATCAGTTCGACATTTTTATATCCTTTTAGAATCAATACAAACACAAATGAGTCTATCCTACGTCTTCAAATATTTCACTTTCTGAACAATTTTTCTGATCCATCATGGCGGCTTAACAAACCCATCAAGAATATCCCAGCATGCATTGACAAGACTATGCGCGCGCAATCTGCCCTTTGTAACATGCCAAGAGGAAAAAAAAATGTTCCAAGGGACATGACCAAAGGTTTGTTTTGGTCTCAAAATACGAACAATATTTTACTTCCCTTTAAAACAAAATGTGAACCAAAAAAAAAAATATAAAACAAATTGAGAAAATCAGAAACCAAATATAGATCTATTAATGGGAAGGTTGTTTTAATTGGAGTCACGTGTAAATAAACGGAAAAATAGGAAACGGGGGCAGGCGGCTAAAATGAGATCGTCCCAGAAAGAGAAAGTAATGGTTGTATAGTTAAACGAAAATGTAAATATAAAATGAGCAAATGTTGTTTTTTTAAGTCTTGATATAATCTGGAAAAGCTTTTTTTTTAAAGATGGGTTTGTAAGGAAACAATAAATATAGTTTTGCGCTATTTAGGGTATGTGTGTGTGTGTGGGGGGGTCAAAAACAAAACACACAAACAAATATAAAAGAAAAGTCATAGTTTCCTATGTTGTCAAGTTAAGTTTTGAGGTTAAAACCCTACTCAAATATATAAATATATATCATGGGCGTAGCCAAGGAATAGGTGTTCTTGTGGTTCACCCCCTCCCAATTACCCCCTCCCGCACAGGTGGGGGTGGAATTATTTTGCTTTGATTTTTTTTTAGGTGAGATTTTAATATTTAACCATCACTTGCCCCATCACAGCCAAGGGAGTTTTGGGTTTAAAATTCTCTTCCAGTTGTTTTTGCGGTTAGACCCCATCTTCTATATAAGAAACAAAAAAAAAAACAATGTAAACGACAATCTCCGAATTCCAGAGCATAGCTAAAGAGGATTTTGATTTTAAACCCCCCTTCCAAATTTTTTTTACGATAAATCCCCTATTCAATATAGGCCTAATACTAAAGCATAAATAAGTCACCAGATTCTATTAGCGTAGCCAAGAGGGGCTTTGTGTTTAAAACCCTCTCCAGCGGGATTTACACTCTCAAAATGCTATGAGCGTAGGCAACGGGGGGGGGGGAGTATTGAGTTTAAACCCCCTCCTCCAGATGGCTCTTAGTTTAAAAACCCTCTAGATGGGTTTCAGTTTAATATTATTCTAAAGCAAACTACAGTCACCAAATTCTATGAGCGTAGCTAAGGGGGGTACCCCAACAAATGGCTTTGACGATAAAACTTCCCGATATAAGTTTAATGTAAATTACAGCCACCAAATTCCAAGAGCGTAGGCAAGAGAGGTTACAAAAATTTCTACCAGTAGGCAGTAGACACCGTAATTATTTTCCACGTTTGGACGGAATTTACAGCTTTATATCTGGATAAAATCAACGATGGGAGAGTCGTTGCGAGGTCAAAGAGTTAATAAAGTGCAGTGCATGGAAGTCTGCCGAAATAAAAAAAAAAAGTAAATTTGGCTCAACAAAAATGGCTTAGACGGATTTTAGGAGTCAGTTACAGAGGACGGGTCTCAATCAAAGAAATCCTATGCAGAACTGGGAGTCGACCACTTAGTAAGGTTGTAAAAGAGCGTCGAATGAAGTTTGCGGGACATGTTCTCCTACAAAATAAATTACGTATGAGTTGCGATGACATGAAAACCATTACGAGGAATTTCGGAGTAAAATTCAAATATGGACATTCTGTATCTGATGTGTCAAGGTAAAGCTCAAATATGGACATTCTGTATCTGATGTGTCAAGGTTTGCAGGTCAAAGCAGGATTTAAGTAGTCATGTTAAACACTGCACTTGTTCTGTCCCTTCGGAATCGAAGAAATTGTCTTATTGTTACTTAAAGTCATTTTTTGGCACTATTGGTATATAAAAAAATCCTACAAGGAAACACATTTTCTTGCAGTCGCTTTAACAGTGTTTTTTGGCTGGGGCTTAGTTATCTCCATTTCTGAAAGAACGCCAGAGAGGTATACTATAAATCAATCAAATATTAAGTAGAACACATTTCACCCCCACACATATTGAAACCTTATGCAGATGTCCAAATGGTTCGAGACTTCGTCCCTTTAATGAACCATGTGACCAGAGAAAGACTTTTATCTCATGGCCAGGATGAGAGATTGGCTCTTCACCGACCTCTCTGTCTGGAGACCCCCTGCAACTAGGTGATCAAGAATCACACCCGTTTGGACACGGCTCCTTGAGCCTGCACGAGTGCCCCCTCCCGTGCGAGGCCGGAGGCCGAGCCCACGGGGGGGGCCCTCCATATGCCTATGCTGTCCCACCGAACCCGTGCGAGGGTCCATCACCACCCGTATGGCCCCCGTTAGGGAACGGATCGGTGGGGGTTTCGGACTGGTTAGCGAGCCTTTCTTACATCTCTACCACGTGTAATGTATCCTCTCTCTAGCATACGTGTGGTAGCTCACTGAGAGCTATGTGTGCTACCATTCTTCGCCTATCCACTTCCCTAGATGGACGTTTCCACGGAGGCGCCACGCTGAGGCGACGGTAGCCGATATCCTCCGCATATTGAAACCAACATCTTTAAATAATATACAACCTGGAATCATGACAATCATTTTTCATTCTTCGCATTTCATTTTTTTGTTTTTTGATTTTACTGCTCTGTATTTAAAAAAAAATCATAAGAAAATAAACAAAATATATCAATGGACTTTATAATAACAAATTTGTAAAATACCACTTCAGCCCAACATAACCAAGACCCTTTACGGCAGCGCTGAACAACTGAAGAAAACAATACACTATGTTTCCTTGGCACAGTCTGCAAAAGAGCTCACAGCTCAGCAGCGATAAAGCTGACTAGAAGAAGTAAAATACCACTGACTGACCTATATAGCAACAGGTGTCATCGACAGTCTTACGAATTCGCATGAAATTTCGTACGAATGTACCTTTTACCTCTTAGGTGCTCGATAAGAAAAGATTTTGATAGATTCGCAACCTGACCATCACAATTGGCGAAAATCCGCAAGCCTTCTACTAAGCCTTTGTATTTTATTTTCGGTATTTCCCCAAAAGGCCGCAGTCTATATATAAAGCACAACTAAAAATAGCACACAAATGCCAAATTTTTTAAGTAAACGCTTTCTTTTTCCCAAAGTCAACGTTTTTTTTTATATGCCTTACTTCCTTTAGAGTTTAGACGTTGTCTAAATAAAACAAATAACAGCAGCAACAGTGAGAGAGAGAGAGAGAGAGACAGAGACAGAGAAAGACAGAGAGAAAGAAAGAGAGAGGAGAGAGAGAGAGGAATGATACTTTGTAGCACTTTCTCTAAATTCAAAAGTAGTCAAAAACATGATTACAATTAATACAACCAAATCAAAAATGTACTTTATTTAGAGGACAAAATGTCAAAATAAATGTAATTTTGTTTACGGAAATAGGGCATTCAATTGTCTTCGGAAAAGCTTTTTTTTCAGGCCCGAAACTGGTGATATAAATGACAATTTTGCACTGTCTTATACTGCACATTGCTTGCCTTATGATAAAAGGATGAAAACAAAAAGTAAAAATTAATCAAAAGTTTTATACATCGACATAGTAGATATAATTTTGTAAATCTATTTTTCCCTGCAACTAAATATGAACACCAGTAACAGATGACTAAAAAATTCAAAAAATTGCAAATTTATATTTGCATATTTAAATTTATTACATCCTAGAATCGAATCCTTTCTTCATAAAGCATTGTTAGGCGATTTGCTTAGACATCGATGTCCCTAGGCAGTAATTCATTTGTCAACAAACAAGTTACGTGAGATTGAGAATTAAACCTTAATTTAATGAAATGAGATCAAATCAACAATGGTATCTTCGATTAGGAGAAAAAGAGTTAAGTCATAGCCAACAGATAAATTCCGAAACTGTATTAAGGAAATTAACAAAACGAGCAATGCAACTCCCTTTCAAAATCCAGCAAACCTCAGTTTAAAATATGAGTTAATCACGGTGCTCATTATGTGCTTCACAAAACATATGCAAGATGAGTTTATATTCGCGACAAGGGTTTGTATTTTATTTAGAATTCTATAATTAGGAATTCAAATTGGAATAATATTGTAGGCAATAAGATGTTGTTGCCAATGTATCACATCTCACAAGGTAATCGGTGGATCTGGATTATCTTTATCTATATTACTTTTGAAGCCTTCGTAGCTTCCAAGCACTTATGGTGCCCAATATGTCTCTTTAGGCTACATTATGATATAATTTTGAAATATTATCTCATCAATAACCAAAAAGTTAAGTTACTTTTAGTGTAAAGATACGTTTTTAAAAATATGAATTTTAGTTTAAATACACTTTCAAACAACATCATAAGACTTAATTTCTTTTTGTATGGAAAAACTCTGCAATTTGCTAAGAGGCCAAAAACATATTCTGTTTTGCCGTTTTTTTTTAAATTTTTATGAATATTCTTAAATTACTTTTTGCATTCTTATATATGTTCGTGAAGCCAACCTACTTTTTATATCAAAAGTTTACGCGCGATGCACTCCAGTACTAAAGACAATAGAAAACCTCTGGTTACAGCAACAGAGTAACAATTTAAACGTAGAAAAGGGAGATTCCCGAACTCAATTTCTAACGTTATTTCTGGTCTAAAATCAAGGTGAATATGATTTGTCTATATTTAGGTTTTGTTTTGTTTCAGTGCACCTCTAGTTTCTTTCATCCCTAAGTCCCTCTTTTATGCCCAGCGCCCCATACCGCCCCTATAGTCCCCAGTGCCCCCTACCGCCCCTTTGGCTCCCTGCGCTTCCCTAATTTCACGAAATCGCCCCTTTTAAGACCACTGGCTACACCTATGCATAGAAAAGTGCTTGGTGAATGGTCAATCAATCGGTGGATGCTTAAAAAAAAAGTCAGGGGTTGTCAGTGTGATAAAAAAAAAAATGGCCAAAAGTGCAACAGCATATATGTTTGGGATGGTGGATACGGTCGAAAAGCAACATAGGGCATATTGAATTGAGAAGCCGAAGTAAAGCTCGAGAT
>JADKLZ010001913.1:28862177-28875985 GCA_021533235.1 Biomphalaria straminea
TATACCACTTGACTTCCTTAAAGGAAAAGCAAGACATGTTTCACTAGTAGCATATAAAGACATTTCAGGATAAATAATTGGAAGAATTGACAAGAAGAATCCCAAAAACCAAGCTACAGCAATCAAAATATATTTACCCAAGTTTGAGATTTTGTACTCACCAAAAGGAAATCTGATGGTCAGAAATCTTTCAAGTGTTATGAGCAGAATAAAAAAAGTGGACGTTTCAGTGGACATTGTTGCCAAAGTTCCGGCTATCTGACATAATGTACTTTGTTTCCAAGAACTTTCATGTACTATGAAAACACCTCTATAAACTGCATCTACAGAGGCAATAATGACAAGGTAGAGACCCATTAGAAGATCAGAGACACCAAGACATGTAACAAATAATACATATGTCAGGTGAAGTGTAGCCCGTTCAAGTAAAATACGGTAGCCCAAAACGATCATATTCCCACAAACTGCACAAATTGCAACAACCCATAGGAAAACTCGTTTTAAAAAATCTCCGATAAGATCTTCACAAGTTGATAAAGCTTGTTCTTCCGCTTCACATTTACTTGCTGGAAGTCTTTCTCCTCTGAAATATGAACAACAAAGTTTGTAGTCTGCTAACACTTTACCTGTTACAAAAATGTTGTTTAAAAAATTTTCTTTAATTGTGTCAGAAAGACGAGTTTTTCTCAAGTCGATAAATTTATACCGATGGGATTGTTTCGACAATACCAAATTCCTTAAGTTTGTTATTGAAAAATTTAAAATTTCTAATTTTAGATTTAAATATAAACTTATTTTTGTAATTTTTGTAAATGAAAGATCGAGTACTCTAAGATCTCCCAATCGTGAAAAATAAAATTTCGGAATGACACTAAGATTGACATTATATGATACATTTAAAACTTGAAGATTGGTCATATTTAGAATAAAATCAGTGTAGGTAAATTTTGAAAGATCATTGTAGCTGATATCTAAATCATAAACTAAACTATTTTTAGCACTAATTTGAGTTTCGTCATTAATATGACATTTTGACGCAATAAAAACCAGAAGCCTTTTTAGTATAAGAATGTCAATTATATTACCTGATCGCGACACATCAATACCCGAAATGTTTACAAATTTTGTGTTTGGGGAAAGGGAAGACATGTCCAACAAAATGTTGGTATTGTTAACACTGACCGTTCCGTCCAAACAAATAAAACCAGATGGACATACTGGGCTTATACAGTTTAGTTCGTCATCACCTAGAGGGCAATCGGGCTTGCCGTCACAAATATAAATGGGATGTAAATATTTTTCTATTAAATAACAAGTAAAAATTAAACCATTATGATCGCCATTTTTGTCTTCGTCTTCCCCATAAGGACAATCTGAGACACCATCAAGCATAAATGTATGGGGAATACAATAAGAATTCCGGCACTTGAAAAAACTTTCGGGACATATAAACTCTGTACAATTAGACAAATGTGATAAATCGGAGCAACCAATAGAGGCACCGTGTCTATCTCTAATATAAATACATTTTGGTGTCCAAAAAGTATTTATATATTGATTTTGTTTGGTTAACTTTTTGTTATTTTCTTGTAAAGTCTTGCTACACATTGTTATAAGCTCTAACACATTATGAACTATAGGCTCAGAAACATTATTGGCTATCACATTTATACCATTACTAGTTTCATTCTTTATTAAATAGTTAATTGTAGAACAATTCAACGTCCAATGGTCAGGTATACAAATATTTGGTGAGCACTGAGTCAGAATACAATCATCACAGTTGGATTCATCACTTCCATCGGGACAATCTTCAATCATATCACACACGTGACTTTTAGAAATACATTTACGTTTATGTAAATTGGGATCTGGACATAAAAAAGTCTGATCATTGAAAACGCAGTCCATTACAGAATCAAATTCAAAAGTACACATTTCTTCGTCACGATAATTATGGCAATTAAGCAATCCATCGCATACATAGTTGTACGAGATAGAAAATTGCTCATCACAAGCAAATCTCGGAACTGTAATTAGTTTTAATAGGAATTGATAGTCAACATTGGATACAGAATATATCGAGGATGTCGTGACGATAAAATTATTATTTGGAACTGTATAGTTCTGTACTCTTGAATGTGTCGTTGGATTTGCTTGCGGTAAAAGTTCCTGTTGACACAAAACATATTTTGTAATTTTAGCTTCGCATTCATGCCGGATTATCTCATTATTTTGCAAACTGCTATAATTCCAACTAAAACATTCATTCAGAGAATTGCTGACATTTTTTACTATTGAATATATTAAAGATTTCACTGTTTTCTTATTTGTCGACAACAATTGTTCAATATTACTTCCTTTAGAAGTATACAATCCCAGGTAAATTATTATTGAATTGGAATTATTTGGTAGAAAATTATTATTTGTAAAGTTTTTGAATGACTTTTGAAAGCTAGACTTCAATAATTCTAGATCTAAACTTGTTTCAAATGTAAACAAATGCGACCTTTTTTCTTTGCAGTACTTGGCAGCATACTGCCAACTTATGAGATTTCTTTTTTCTTCAAATAGAATACACGAAGTAATGAAAGAGTTATTGGATGCATCATTAACTGGAAACCAGCCATCTAAGCAACGAGAACACAGTCTCAGGCTAATCTCATTGCTATACTTTAGATTGTCCTGGCGTTCAATTACGACATCAGCCTTCGGTTCATACAAATCTAATCTATCAGTACGTATTAGAATTCTTAAATATTGGATGAATTTTAATTTAAATAAAACGTTTTCTATGAAATTTCTATATAACGGATGCAAACTGCTTAATATGTATATGAAAAATAGTTTTGAAGAATTGTTATCGTTTCCCAAAATATAAGCCTCTAGTATCAATACATTTTCTTTTTCATTTGATTCATCATTATCATCAAGTTGACAGAGTTCAAATGCATCGTTTATGTTTGACTCATTCAAAGTCATGTTATTTAAACTTAACATATCTATCAATGTCACTGTCAGTTTTCTAGTTACTTTCTCTGAGTCACTAGTTTTGATTAATTTAAAAATGTTTTTGATCATGTCCCAATTCATTTTCTGAAACTCACAGGTCATAATTATAACAAGATGAAGTTCACTTTTCTGACATAGATTAACTGCTGTAAAACTAGTTATACTAGTCACCAGAGTGAATCCTGCAAGCCAAAATAAGAAATTCATTCTATACTTAATGACAAATATTATAATTATGTATTTTTCTTTAATAATGATCTCAACATTACGACGAATATGAGTATTTTCTCAATAAAGTTTTTATTTCATCCAGTACTGATACCTGAAACTACTTTCTGTACTTTCAAAATCTTTTTAAGCAAACAAAGTACTGTAACGACATTTTCTATGTAAGATCTTTTCGAACTGATCCTCGCGTCACTAAAACTCATAGAACTTGACGACTAAAATATCCAAAATAACATTTTAATGTCCGATAGATTGCAGCAATTACTGTACAGTTGAATTCATGTAACACTGACGGTACATATATTTCTTTACTAACAACCGCACCGTTGTATTGACACTTGTGCCGCTGTTTCAAACTCTACTGAACAGTGTTCACTGTTTAGAACAGTTTTCTCATACTGGATCCGCTGTGTCAGACTCGCTCGAATAGAGTATCGAATTCGCGAGGTGTCACTTAGTAGACTCCTCCTATAATCGATCTTTTTTTACTGGTCTTTATAATACATTACTTTCTCAACAGGTTAGAATAATTTCAAAGCAAAAAATATATAGCATTTGGGAATGGCAAAAGACTAGCAGAATATATCAAAATGGTAGCAAAAACTAGATTTTCCTGATAACTTAATAAATAGTGATTTTAGCGGCCGCCAAAAAGGGAAATAGACGCTATTTGATTTGTGTAATATATCTGTTCTCCCACAGCTTGGTACATATGTATCTTATCTTCCCTTCTTATATAATACAGACGTTAGTTAAAAAAAAGATGATTACGTCCAACGCTTCATGCGTTCAGTCAAACATATTAACCAGTGACTTAAATTCTGCCAAGTCACTGGTTTTCCTGGCAAGCTCAGGCAAACTATTTTATGCTCTAATGGCACTAGGAACGAATGAGCATTTGTATAGATTTTTCCTAGCATATTGGATGAGGAATGTGCCTTTATCTTTGTGTCTTTCTGAGTATTTTACTCAGGTGTTACTCTAGTCGAATGTGAATATTCGTATTCGTATTATGTACTGCTAATGTATAAATTGACATTGATCGCCTAACATGGACAGAAGAAGAACTAGCCGACCTAGTGATGCGCATTGACAATACTTCAACAGCTTATGGCATGCAAATAAATGCAGAGAAAAACAAAATTATGACCAATAGCCATCATTATTGGAGGCGAAAAACTAATTAGCGTTAGCAGCTTAAAATACCTTGGAGCTATTGTCTCGGATGAGGGAACAAAGCCCGAACTAATGGCACAGTCCACAGCAGCCCTTTCTAAACTTAAGTCAATATGGAAAGACAAAGGCTTAGCCCTCGGCACCAAAATCAGACTGATGCGCTCCCTGGTCATGGCCACATTTCTGTATGCTTGTGAGTCTTGGACGCTGGCTTCAGAGCTAGAGAGGAGGATCCTAGCTATGGAATTGAGATGCTACAGAAGGATCCTAGACATCACATTTAAAGACCGCATCACAAAAAAGAGATTAGAGACAGGGTTACTGCAGCGATCGGAGCCCATGATGACCTGCTAACTACTGTGAAGAAACGAAAGCTTAAAATGTATGGCCATATAAAAAGATCTTCGGGACTCGCAAAGACCTTCCTCCAAGGAACAGTACCAGGAAAAAGAAGAAGAGGCAGAGAGGGAAAGCGGTGGGAAGACATCACCAAGGAATGGACGGGCCTACCATTAAAAGAGGTTTTAAACAGGGCAAAGGATAGAAAGGAATGGAGAAAGATGGTCTACAAGTCTTGCTTGTTTCCCCAACGGTTCACCAGACTAAGGGATAGGTAACAGGTAGTGTATAAATAATCATCGTTGCCTTGTTTAGTTGCCTCCCTTAAGTGATTCCCTTGATGTCAGAAGTGGGATTAAGCTACTCAACGGAGGCATTAGGTAATATCTTATTTAAAATGACATCTATGAAGCGGCTAGACGGGTTGGAATTAAAGGAAATAGCTCGAGTAACGGCGTAAGAAAAGCTTTTTCAAAAGAATAATTACATTCTTAGAGCACCTCTTTTGTACGCTCTGGCTGATAAAGGGGAGGAACCGGAAACATATTTGTTTGAGGTGGATCCAGATATCGATGAGCTCCTAAAAAAGCTATGAAAAGCTATGAAAAACTGTGAACAACTCGCTACAAGACACATACGACTCCATAATTAAAGATATGAAAATGACCGTGACATGCTGGATAACAAGGTGGCTGAGGTTGTATTGAAAAACTGACTACAAGCTACGAACAAATAGTTGTAAACTCCTACAGAATACAGAGTTTAAAAGATTACCTTCATATGAGTGTGTGGGTCTTGTTTTATAATGCCAATTATTCTATCAGATATCGCCCATATAAGTTAAGCTGGTGTTATTTCAATAGTATATCCATAAACGGTTTACCAATAAATTGAAAGAACAAAATTTGACATATATGAATAAACATGACTTTGTGATCTTTCATAGTAATACGATTATGCTATGTCTTCATACAGAAACACTTGTTTTGGTCTTTTAGTAGCTATCTTTAATAAAACGGTTTGCATTATGCAGAGCTAGAGACCGTCACACATCTTTGCATGCCATCACAAATCATTACATCCCATCACAAATTATTAAATCCCATCACTAATCATTACATCCCATCACAAATCATTACATACCATCTAACATCATTACATACAATCAAACATCATTTTATAAAATCACACATCATTGCATCACACGTCATTAATTCCATTACACATCATTGCATACCATCACACACCACTGCATTCCATTTAACATCGTTGCATTCCATCACACATCATTACATTACATTACAAATCATTTTATACCATCACAAATCATTGCATACCATCACACAGCATTTCATTCCATCAACAAACATAATTGCATACCACAATAATTCATTGCATTCCATTACACATCATTACATTCCATTACATATTATTGGATACCTTAACACATCATTGCATACCATCCCTCACAAATTGAAACGATTCCAACTCTATAAGAAAACGTTACAAAAGATCAATGAACATTGCAGACATTGATAAAGTTCTAGACAAACATTATACATCATTCGTCACAAAAAAAAAAACAACAAGTAAACATCACAAAGCATAACACTAAATCAGAAAGGACAACACAACATCCCGCAAGATAACACTTCACACAGGATAACTCAACCTGAAACAGGATAACACAACAGTTTTAAGCCATTAAAATAACGATGGTGCAGTTTACTTAATGTTATGATTTATCTGTAGTTCTCTACTTAAATAACATAATTTTTTAAGGTAAAGATATTGAAAAGGAAAATATTTAATTAATAATTAAAACTTATAATACAAAATCCTTTTTAAAAAAAGCTTATCTTAAGGGAAAGAACTCCGTATTTAAAAAACGATATCTACCAAAAATGTATACATTTATTTGATATCAAACGAAATAATTGATTACCAATAATTAATTGGCTAGTTGAGTATTTATTGATTGATTCATGTTTTGTTAGGTACAATAAATACGTGTTTAAAGTATATACTTGATTGGAAAATATGTAAAGGAGAAATTACGTTTATAAGTATCTAAAATCTAAAACCAACCCAATTCAGCCAGGTCTATGAACACCGAAGCAGAAATATTATTTTCCTTGGTTGCTAAAAAGCCAAATACAAATTACCAGTAATTATTGGTTTAATTGGTTATTTTTTTTTATTGATTCATGTCTTGTCTATGTCTTAAAATAATTATGCGAAGGTTCATCTCGAAACGAAAATAGTTTTCTATTGTTTGTTGGCGATAGAAGGATTGTAAAAAAATGTATAATTATAAACAAATAATGTTTTTTGGTGCAGCCTTTAGGCGCTCAATAAACACAACTCTGACGGAGTCGGATGTCGAACCTCGAGACCCCTTCTAGGTAGCCAAGACTAGTCCAAGCGCACTTAGCATTTCGACCACGCTTTCTACGTGCATGTTAATCAATGTTTTAAACTCATCTAGAGGGCGCTGTTTTCGAATGGTTAAGCGCTTGGCTTCCGAACCTGAGATCCTGGGTTCAAATCCCGATGAAGACTGGGTTTTGAATTTCGGGATTTTTAGGGCACCCCTGAGTCAACCCAACTCTAATGGTTAGATGACCTTAGTTGGGGAAAGTAAAGGCGACTCGTCGTTGTGCTGGCCGCATAACACCCTGCTCGTTAACCGTTGGCCAAAGAAACATATGACCTTGCCATCATCTGCCCCATAGATCGCAAGGTCTGAAGGGAAAACTTTACTTTAAACTCATCTAAGCACTTGGCATTCCTGTCTGATTCAGGCAACACATTATATTCTCAAATAGCTCTAGGGAAAAAATGTGCCTTTAATTTTGTGTCTTTATGAGTAGAATTCCAGTCAATGACTTGTTGACATTTATAACTTTTAGATTAAGTCTTCCAAACCGATGACGCACCATCAAATACATAATAAATATTATCCATTGCAGAGCCTCTAATAACCCGTTTTTAGTTTAAAAACAAAATATACGTTACAGTCAAAGAGGAAAATATTTGTAAGCTTAATAAAAAATGAAAGTCAAATAACTATATGTTCTAAGTTCAACAAAATATGTATTACTGTTACATGCAAGTAGCCTATGTTTAAAAGGTCAATGCGAACTGGTTCTAAATACGGTTCCCGGTCACTTAATCCCCGGTCACTTCATCCCCGGTCATTTCATCCACGGTCACTTCATCCCCGGTCACTTAATCCCCTGGTCACTTCATCCCCCGGTCACTTTATCCCCCGGTCACTTCATCCCCCGGTCACTTCATCCCCAATTAAATATTTTATATATAAATATGAATATGTAGAATGTTTTTGACATTTTATGACATGTTACTAATGCGTTTATGGTGTTTCCTCCTCTAATTAGTATTCTTAATGAAAAATCTTAATGCAAATCTGGATGTGTACTTAGCTATAGCGTAATGGTCAATGGCCAAGATGTTGTGCAAGTAGTAGGAATCTTTTTCAGAGATAGAAGTGCGATGACAATAATTATGATCATGCCGCTGATAACTTATCATCAAAGGCCAAGGTGTGGTTGAAGTACGACCATGTTTCATTTTATTTTATTTTTAAATCCCTCTTTCTTGAAAATTGGCGCGTCATTTTTAGCCTTGAAATAAGGTTTTATTTTTTTCTAATAAAGGCGGACTTCACCCATCCTCGGGATATCATGTCGCCTGTATAAGCTTTGCTTGATATCCTTTCAAACATTAAGGTTACAAATGGTATAATAGGACATTATTTCTATATATATTTATTTCTACATGTATATGTAAGTAATTTTTTTTTATTGGTATTCACTTTAGACATCGAAACTAATGGGTCTCCTCTACTTAAAATCGATAGCATATTAATCTTACTGATGTAGATGAACACAAAAACACCTTTTTTTTTTTACATTACCTCTAAGCCTATATTTACACATGCTAAATTTTTATAGTTTTTAATGGCATTTAATTTCAATTTTATTGTAATCTAACGTGTTAAAATTTTGTCATTTAAATAAAAAAATTAATACATTAAATATTGCTCATTTAATGATTTTTAAAATTACTATTTGTTAGATAAAATGATCAGATGATGAAAAGTGTCAGGGGATGAAATGACCGGGGGAAGAAGTGACCAGGGGATGAAATGACCGGGGGATGAAGTGACCGGGGGATGAAGTGACCGGGGGATGAAGTGACCAGGGGATGAAGTGACCGGGGATAAAGTGACCGGGGATGAAGTGACCGGGGATGAAGTGACTGGGGATGAAGTGACCGGGGATGAAGTGACCGGGGATGAAGTGACCGGTCACCCTAAATACAAATATGTGTTGTATTGAAGTTACATATAATAATGTTTTAAAGTTAAATACATATATGTGTTTTTATCGAATATATATATACTAGTCGACCGGCGGCATATCATACGCCGCTATTTTCCAAAGCAGGCCTTAGGCACTGCAACATATGTGACCACAGTGGGTATCGCACTTTCTTTGGACCCGTGCTAATTTTTAGGTGTATAAATTATGAAATTGAACCATTTTATAAAACATAACAGATTTCCCGCGGCCTTTTGATTTACCAGGAGCCCCTTGGAAATCTCCTGAAATGTTATTAAATGCTATGCCGCCGGTCGAAAAAGTCCTGGAAATTTCCGGACATTATTAAAATCTTTTTAAATTAAAAAAAAAATATGCTATGCTATTTTGTGAATGAAAATAGTGCGGATTTGGATATATTATTTCCCATTCACAACTTGTGGCGCCATGGGATCTTCCCAATTGCTTGATATAAGTAAAGCGAATGCATGAATTCATGAATGAAAAATACTATGAATACTATTCCTTTTACCTGACAACACACACACACTTTTTTTTTTCATTTCATTCATATTTATTTCTATTTATTTTTTTTTTGTTTGGAATCAAACATGGGAAAGAAATTGTGCTTAACAGATGTGGTGGTATAAGTTTGAATGAAACCTGTTAATAATTTGTTAAGAAAATTAGTTTACGCTTAAAAGCTTAAAACTAAGAGTAGATAGCTTTAAAACCTTCTATTTCATAACCACTTTGCTAACACTCATATTCATAAGTACAAACTTTTTTGTCCTCACCATTATAACAATGTATGATTTCATCACTAACAGAGTTGTTCGAGATAGAAAAATACTCATCACAAACAAATGTTGGAAATGTAATTAAGGGTAAACCCCAAAGATTGGCTACAGAAAGGATTTCGTTCTTTTTATAATTACTATTAGAAACGTTATACTTGAGCATTTCTGAATGAGTTATTGAATTTGCTTGAGGTAAATATAGGCTTTTTATTTCTTGCTTACACAAACCATATTTCGTGATTTTAGCTTCGAATTCAATCTACAATATCTCTTTATTTTGCAAATTGTTATGGTTCTAAGCTAAATAGACATTCGTGGTATTCCAAAAATCGCTGACATTTTTTATTATTAAATATGTAAATCAACTCGCAGTTTTCCGGAATAATTGCTCATAATTTCCTGCTTTAGAAGTATACAATCCCAGGTAAATTATAATTGATTTTGAACCGTTTGGTTAAAAAATTTCTTTTGTAAAGTTTTTAAAACTAGTGTTAAAGAATTCAAAATCTAAACGTGTTTTAAATGTAAACAAATGCGACCTTTTTTGTTTGCAGTATTTGACAGTATACTTCCAACTTATCAAATTTCTTTTATGTTTAAACAGTATACATAAAGTAATGAAAGAGTCATTGGAAGCATCATGAATTGGAAACCAGCCATCTAGGCAACGAGAACACAGTTTCAGGCTAATCTCATTGTTATACTTTATGTCGTCCTGGATGTTAACTTGAAGTGCATTAGGATGACTGCTACGTTCACAGCAATCATATTCAGTACTCCATAAATAAATGATTAGAAACTTGATCATTTTAATTCGAATAAAAAGTTATTTTTAATTCCATATAGATTTCATACTAGTATCTAAATAAGTATATGATGAATATTTTTGAAGAATTGTTATCTTTTCCCGAAATGTAAGCTTGTAGTTTCAATACATATTCGTTTACATTTGATTCGTCAGAGTTCAGATACATTGTTCAAGTTTGAATAATTCAAAGTAATGTTTTTTAAACTTAATATGTCTATCAATGTCACTGTCACGTTTCTAGTTGCATTGTCAGTAGGTTTTTTAATTTTAATTTTCTTTATCATGTCCTAATTCATTGTCAAAAAATTGACAGGTTATAACAATAAGAAGATAAATCTCACTTCTCTGACATAGATTTAGTGTAGTATAACTAGTTACACTAGACATCAGACTGAGTTCTGCAAGCCAAAATAAGATATTCATTCTGTGTGTGGTCGCAAAATTTATAAAAATATTTTTTTAAATTTACTTTATCATTTCGTTATTATGGCGTAAAGGAGTATTTTCTCTGTTGAATATTTTATTTAATCCAACACTTTAACTAGAAAATACGTTATGCACTATGAAAATAAAACAATGAAAATAAGGTAATGACTCTCACTATCTGGGTTCTTTGCAAACTGCTTTAAACTACACTACCAACTTAAAGAACTTGACAACTCGGGGTTCCAAAATAACTTACACATTACTATGGTAGTGATCGCAGAAAATACTATACAATTGCTATGTTTGACACTTAATATACAAATAACAGCTTCTGTGTCTGTATAAAACTCAATTGACCTCTCCACTTCTTTTCAAACATGTATTTGGTCCCATTGTTCAGAACTGTTTTTGCAAACTGTATTTCATTATTATTCGACTTGATCACATGTCCTCTTGCACGCGCAAAGTGTCAATTATTAGACTCCTCCTATAATAGCGGCTTTGTTGTCTACCATTTTAGTGGGTAATATTCTCAGAAAAAGAGAGACATAATAAAGCATGAAATATGTAACATTTACGAATAGGTCAAAATGATTGCGACATCTAAATTTCTTCCAAAGTGTTCCTATTCCCTTGGTAATACGCGTTGCACCTTTGGAAAATACTGGCAGTGTTTCCCAAACTGTGATCCAAAGAACCCTAGTGTTTCGCGAGGTCTGATTATGTGTACCACAAAATAGTGGAATATTTAACTAGGAGGCTAATAATCACTGGCGGAACCAGGGGGACAAAGCGGTATAGGCAATTGCCCGCTTCCACACTCGTCCGACCCCCCCCCCCCCATATAGGGGGGGGGGAGGCGGACACATTTTAGTACATAAATCACACGCTTTGTATACGAGTATATTATTAAGTTAAAATGTATACTAAGTATTTATATTTCAACCTATTTTTAGATTATTTCGCACCCCCCTCTCTTGTATGTTTACCAATTTGGTGGATTGGAAGGTGGCGATGGTATCAATTTTACCCTGCCCCCCAAAAACTTTCTAGTGGGGGGCGGTCCAATTTTATTGTAGAAATCACAGCTTGTTAAAGGGATTAATTAAACATATATATAATTTTAGACTTGTTATTGCTATTTTAATCAATCTTTATATTATGTCGTTCCCCTGTTAGCCGATAGGGTGGGGTGGGAAAGGGGGGGGTTACATCTACAGCACTTAATACATAAACCCTTTGAGTAGAGCAGTCCTACTTTTAATTTGACATTATAGCTTGTGAACAAAATTACTTGAATTGCAATATAATTTTTATATTAAGTCGCTACACTTCTTGTATCTTGGCCATTTCGGTGAGGTGTGGGGGTGGGGATTGATAGCTATTGCTGCTCTCCCCTCTCTAACCATGCTGAATAGGGGTGGCCCTTTTTTATGGAGAAAAAGATTTTGAACAAAATTAGTTGAATATCTATATAACAATTTGTATATTATGTCGCACACACACTCTAAAATAAATTTTATCACTAGTAAATCTACAATGAATAAGGGTTGTACCAGGTGGGAAGGGGAGATACATGCAATTACCTTCTGCCCATCAGACAAACCAATAATGTTTTTGTATTTTAGTTAAGAAATTACAATATTAAATAAAAATTTTCAATAATATAATTTATATATGATATAAATTAATTTCTTTTATCGAGTCGCCACACCACTATTCTTTAATGGCAAATGCAATCATTAGCGGATAGTATCAAAAGGAGAGAGGATTAATCATTTTCATTCTACCACCCGTCCATTACCATTTTAAATAGAAATGTCAAATCTTTAATTGTATACGAATTTATCTTAGTTATTAAAAAAAAGACTGTTTTTGGAACATTATAAACTATACACAATTTTTCATTAGAAGACTAGCAATTGAGGGGAGTACTCAACCTAAATGATATTCTTATTCATCTTTTTCTAGAAATTAACTCATGCTGATAATTTTCTGTTGTATAAAAAAAAGTTAGGACCACAACTCACAATTTTCATTTGAATCCTAAAAATGCAAAAAAAAAATTAGAGTACAATTTAATTGGTTCACTTACTTTCTCCTCTAACTTCCGAAATGTTTTTATTTTTTTCTTAAGCTTTCATATATAGTTCTGTAAAAAAAAAAAACAACAAAGCTACGTACATGCTTATTGAACAAAATGCATCACTAACAAATGAGTTTTTTTTTTTTTTAATCATATTCTTGGTACAAATGTTTTTTCGGCGGCCATCCTGAAAGTCTTATTCTAAATATTTCAAGAACAAATCGGTGATGTTTGCGACGTAGTGAAGGCCTGAAATTCATATTAGAATATTTTTCGAGAAACCATTATTTAAATGAACCACTTTTGAATAGGATTAATAATGACCTGTTGATTTTAGATGTATGCATTTCTGCAGTGAAGAAAGAAGGAAACGATTTTTGGCGTCTGGGCTTCGCTCCGATCCTCACTGGGAAGGTGCGATTACAGTGCTCCTCAAGATTCCCTAGCTGTCATATTAGACATTTTTTAAAAGTAAAACATTATTGAAAATATCCTTTTTTGAATATGTTGAATTACGGGCTGTAGATTCGGCTCTGCAGTAAATAATGCAAAAAAAAACATTTGGCTTACAGCGCTCCCCCAGACCC
>JADKLZ010001913.1:28876085-28886590 GCA_021533235.1 Biomphalaria straminea
AATAATAATAATAATAATAATAATAATAATCTTTATTGTCCGTGAGGAAATTTGTCTTACAATTTGTGCATTACACCAAACAATACATCAAACCTAAAAAAAAAACATTCATAGCTGACTCATTCAAAATATACATTTGAAAAAAACAGTTTATGTTTATATCAAATTATTTCTATTCAATGATTTCACTGCCAGGACAACAAAAGAGAGCTTGTGTCTGTTAGTCTTCGCAATCGGTGTCTTGTATATGTGTTGTGTTGAAGTTAAATATAAATATTTTAAAGTTAAATACATACATGTTGTGTGTTAAAGTTAAATATAAATATGTTAAAATTCAAATACAAATATATGTTAAAAATAAAAAAAAATTCAAGCTAAATTTTTGAAGAAATTCTTTAAAATCTAGTAGAATTTTATATTTTAGAAAATATCACGAATTGGTAATCTTATAGCGAAATATATTCATATTTAAGTCAATAATCTTCAAACTAAGTACAGAAATAAGGTGCACTAAAACACATTTAGACACTAAGTAAAATGTCGATTGTACAATAGACAAAACATTAAATACACTTAGGGGGCTAGTTGTCACAATTTTCAGATTTTGATTTCTTAAACATATTTAGAATTCATTGATTCTCACCAAACTTTGCATGCTGTAAGTTAAACAGTCGACAACAATTAGAGCAAATAAAATCAACTTTTTCTCTCTAGTTATCAAAGTTATACAACAGAAACGTGGCTGGGTTGAGGTTGTGACAATCTGCCCCACACCTGGGTAAGTTAACACAGGGGATGGGGTAAGATGTCACACATTGAAATAATCACCATATCTTACCAAGTCTAAAAGAAATAGCATATTAAGTCAAGACTTTGTTAATGTGGTAGTTTCCTTGACTGGCCGTCGTGAAAGAATGATATATATGTGGAGGTTTTGAAATGTTTTGGAAGGAAAGCTGTAGATTTTTCTTCAAAATAATGTTGTTGTTTTTCTATATAATATTTGTAAAATATCTGTTTACTTCTCCCAGCAATGCACCCACCTCCAACCTATCTAAATAATAGGACTAGAAAACTTATTTCCTAAACTAAATGTTGCGCTCGGAAGACATCTTTTCTGTATGTTGATGCTGGCATAACCTTTGTAAACAGCATTATTTAAGAAGAAAGTCGCTAAATACCATTTAGGTATCATCCTAAAAAGTAATCAATAAATAAATAATTATTAATAAGCAAATAATATTAAAATTTGTTTTCGAAATGCCTAATCTTCGTTGGGGTAAGATGGCACAACTGTGTCCTCTTACCGCAAACTGTGTGACAACTTGCCCCACAACAATTTTCAGAACATTTTTTCCAGTAACATTTTATAGGGTCGAGCTTTAAGAAAAAAAGAAACAATTTCAATGTGTAACTAATATATAGAGACATGAAACAGTTCAATGTTGGACAATTATTACAACATTATAAGTAATTTACAACAAATTAACAGTCAAAAACAATAAATCATGATAATCTTAAAATGCGAAAATGTATCGACTTCATTTCAGAATTATATGTATATGTTTCTGTAAACATCTCAAATGTTGTTTCGCATTTTTTTGATATCGTATCACATTATAGCGATATAGTGTTTGTGACAACTTGCCCCGGTGACATTTCGCCCCGCCTTCCCACTACTTAGGCCTTGAGTTGTAAACTACTAAATACAATTAACACTATATCTCAATTTGATTAAGCAGAAACGATATATATAAGTAATCATTATAATACAGAGAGTTATTTATTACGAATAATATTAAGAAAAACTCTCATTCCTCGTTTTAAAAATGTATTTCTTTCCGTTCCTGTAGAGAACGACCCGATCATGTATACATCTTTTTCTTGGTAAATTAAAACATATCTTAAATAATGTATTTAGTACAGTACATTATTCATTCTATTGAGATACAGATAATCTGAATACACAAATCTAAAAGTAATATGTAAATTAAATCGTAAATATATTTTTGAAACAATATTTAAACACATCTGCGATTAAAACATAAAGAAAATTAACCTCCAATGCCCAAATACATTTATTTTCATAAAACTTGTATCTACTCAGTCTGTCTGTCTAGTGAAAAACTTGTACACGTTCTTTCTCCCACAAAAATCACAGATGAAGTTGAAATTTTGCACAAGTATTCGTTTTACCTAACAACGCCAAAAAAAAAATACTTCTTAATAAACCAAGAAATTCATTACTATTAGTAATTAATTATTTTGTTTGGTATTACACATGGGAAAGAAATTGTGCTTGAAAGATGTGGTGTTATAATGAATCCTCCTTATAATGTGTTAAGAAAATTATTTTGCATTTCAAAATTTAAAAAATAAAAAATTGATAGCTTCAAAATCTTCTATATTTATAAGCACGTTGCTAACACAGTGGTTGGTGTATTGGCTTAAGTGCTCGTGCCTTTGAGTGTGAATTTAAATCTTACAATTTTTAAATATATATAAAATATATAAAATGCTATTGAAATGCTATCACTGTAACATTCACCCAAATAGATCCTCCGCCACCCTCCTTTTACTACCTAGTCCAGAGTTCTAAAAATATTTTTAAAAAGGCTAATGTTAGCGTAGCTTTATCAATTCATTTGGATGAGTCATGTAATTAGATTGGTAACAGATCCAGACTAACAATAATACATCTATGCGATTAGAAATATTTTAACCAAATAAATTTGCCAAAAGTAATATTATGCTTTTAACTTTCTCATTATGCTATGATCTTATCACTGGACCAAGGTGGTAGGGTTGAGGAGAAGGAAGGGGTAATCTGAGTCATCACTTTTTAAAAGTATTTACAAATTACCAAACAAAACAAAAAAAAAACGGTGAAAGACATAGGCTGGTAAATACAAATATTTTCTTGCAATTGATGTAATAGTTTATAAGAGCTAACAAAAGATTATATTTTCATGCTTTCACTAATGTGGCCATTGACGCAAAGTTCATATTCAGAGTGTTATGCTAAAAGAACTACACCAAAATATAATAAAAAATATCCAAACAACAAAATAATAAATCAATGTTATAAACATATTCTCATGACGATAAAAAAAAACGATAAATAGTATCGATTCTCTCATAAAAAATAGACATCAAATCTATATAGTGGTTTCATTTTAATTATGTTGATATTATCTGAACAAATTTATTTTGATAGTTACTTCTCTTGAGATCTTGAAAATTGTGAAGACTTTCTTCGTTTAAAGTTTGTCCAAGAGTTAGATATACGTGGCAAAGTATACAAAACTGGGTTTAGAGCTGAGTTAATGGGTAGCACCAAAGCTATTATCCAGGCATAAGTCTCTCGAGTGACCTCATAGTCACTGACCACAGTCTGTATTCCCATGACACAAACTGGAAACCAACAGATAAAATTTGACAGCACAACTACTGACAGTTTGAGAGCCACTGAAATGTTATCTGCTCGTCTAGCTGAAGCTTGACTTTCAGTTTTAAATTTAGAACTATGTTGAGATATTGTCATGAAAATTAAAAACTGACCAATGGCGATAACAACAAATAAAATAGAGTTAAAGAAAAGAAATACAGTCACTGAGTAAGCCCAAGCTATACCATTGGACTTCCTTAACGGAAACGCAAGGCATGTTTCACTAGTAGCATATAAAGACATTTCAGGATAAATAATTGGAACTAATGACAAGAAGACACCCAAACCCCAAGCTACAGCAATCAAAATATATTTACTAACGTTTGAGATTTTGAACTCACCAAAAGGAAATCTGATGGTCAGAAATCTTTCAAGTGTTATGAGCAGAATAAAAAAAGTGGACGTTTCACTGGACATTGTTGCCAAAGTTCCGGCTATCTGACACAATGTACTTTGTTTCCAATAATTTTCATGTAATATATAAACATCTCTATAAACAACATCTACAGAGGCGATAATGACAAGGTAAATGCCCATTAGAAGATCAGAAACACTAAGACATGTGACAAATAATACATATGTCAGATGAAGTGTTGAACGTTCAAATAAAATACGGTAGCCCAAAGCGATCATATTTCCGAAAACTGCACAAATCGCAACAACCCAAAGCAATACTCGTTTCAAAAAATCTCCTATAAGATCCTCACAAGTTGATAAAGTTTGTTCTTCTGCTTCACATTGATATGCTAAAAGTTTTTCTCCCCTGAAATATGAACAACAAAGTTTGTAGTCTGCTAACACTTTACCTGTTACAGTAATGTTGTCAAAAAATTTTTCTTTTATTTCGTCAGAGATTCGGGTTTTTCTAAAGTCAATCACTTCATATTTGGCAAATTTAGAGAGAACCACTTTTTTTAAGTTTGTAACTGAAAAATTTATAAATCGTAATTTGTCATTAAAATTTAAACGTATTCGCGCAATTTTCGTAAATGAAAGATCTAGTAAAACCAGATGTACTAAACGTAGAAAATAAAATTTCGGAATAACACTAAGATTGTCATTATATGAGACATTTAAAAAACGAAGATTGGAAAATTGTAAAATAAAATCAGTGTAGGTAAATTTCGAAATATCATTATAGCTAATGTCTAAATGATAAACTAAACCATTTTTAGCATTAATTTGAGTTTTCTCATTAATATTACATCTTGACGCAATAAAAACCAGAAGCCTTTTTAATATAAGAATGTTCATGATATTGCCTGATCGCGACACATCAATACCCGAAATGTTTAGAAATGTTGTGGTTGGGGAAAAGGAAGACATGTTCAACAAAATGTTGGTATTGTTGACACTGACCGTACCGTCCAAACAAATAAAACCAGATGGACAAACTGGGCTTATACAGTTTATCTCGTCATCACCTCGAGGGCAATCGGGCTTGCCGTCACAAATATAAATGGGATGTATTTTTTTAGAATTGGCATGACAAATAAAGTCTAATCCTCTATAATTGTTGTTTTTGTCTTCGTCTTCCCCAAGAGGACAATCTAAGACACCATCAAGCACATATGTATCTGGAATACAATAAGAATTCCGGCACTTGAAAAACACTTCAAGACATATAAACTCTGTACAATTAGACAAATGTGATAAATCAGAACATCCAATAGTGCTGCTGTGTCTATCTCTCATATAAATACATTTTGGTGTCCAAAGACTATTATATTGACTTATTTTTATAAACTTTTTGTTATTATTTTCTTGTGAAGTCTGGCTACACAATGTAATAAACTCTGATAATTTGTAAACATTTAGATGAGAAACATTTATATTGATCAGGCTCATACTGTTACTAGTTTCATTTATTCTTAAATTGTTTAAAGTGGAACAGTTCAAGATCCAATGGTCAGGTATACAAACATTTGGTGAGCACTGAGTCAGAATACAATCATCACAGTTTGACTCATCACTTCCATCAGGACAATCCTCAATCATATCACACACTTGACTTTTAGAAATACATTTACGTTTATGCAAATTGGGATCTGGACAGAAAAATTTATTCATTGTAAGGCAGAAGTTTAAAAATTCATATTCATAAGTACAAACTTGTTCGTCCTCACCATTAGAACAATCTTTGATTCCGTCGCATACATAGTTGTACGATAAAGAAAAATACTTATTACAAACAAATGTCGGAAATGTAACTATATTTAATTTCTTAACATAAGATACAGAAATAATCGTGTTATTTTTAATAATAAAATTAATATTAGGAACTTTATACCTCTGTATTACCGAATGATTAATTGAAGTTGATTGATGTGATTTTTTTTTATTAAATTTTTGCTCACACAAAACATATTTTGTAATTTTAGCTGTACATTCTAGCTGGAATATTTCTTCATTTTGCAAACTTTTGTAATTCCAAGCAAAACACACCTTAGTGGTATTCAGAAAATTGTTTTTTTTCACTTTTAAATATATTAATGAATTTCTTTTTCTCTTATTTACCCACAATAGTTGTTCATTATTGCCAGCTTTTAATGTATACATTCCTAAGTAAATTATTATTGAATTTGAATCATTTGGTTCAAAATTATGTTTTGTAAAGTTTTTTATTGACATTTTTAAGCTAGAATTTGAGAAGTCAAAATCTAAACTTGTTTCAAATGTAAACAAATGCGATCTTTTTTGTTTGCAGTAGTTGACAGCATACTGCCAACTGATGAGATTCCTTTTTTCTTCAAATAGAATACACGAAGTAATAAAAGAGTTATTGAATGCATCAAGAACTGGAAACCAGCCATCTAGGCAACGTGAACACAGTTTCAGGCTAAACTCATTATTATACTTTAGGTCGTCTTGGATGTGAACTTCGAGTATGTCAGGAAAACTGTTCGGTTCACAGCAATCAAATTCAACATTAAGCACATTAATTATAAAATAATTGATGAATTTCAATTTAAATAAAACGCTTCCTACAAAATTGTTATAGATTGGATACGAATTGGTTACTATGTATAAAATAAATAGTTTCGAAGAATTATTATCGTTTCCCAATATGTAAGTTTGCAGTTTCAATACATTTTCTATTGATATTGATTCATCATAATCCTCAACTTGACAAATTTCAGATACATTGTTTATGTTTGAAACACTCAGAGTCATGTTATTTAAACTTAACATGTCTACCAATGTCACTGTCACTTTTCTAGTTGCGTTTTCTGAGTCAGTAGGTTTAAAAAATGTAAAAATGTTTCTGATCATATCCCAATTCATTCTCTGAAACTGACACGTCATAACTATAACAAGATGAAGCTCATCTCTCTGACAAAGATTTGGTGTAGTATAACTAGCTACACTAGATACCAGAGTAAGTCCTGCAAGCCAAAATAAAATATCCCTTCTATATTTAATCATGATGTTATTTTTTAATAATGACTTAATAGTTTTAGCATGACGACGAGAAGAAGTATTTTCTTAGTTAAGTTTGTTATTTATTCCAATACTAAAACAAGAAAATACTTTATGCACTTTCTGAATCTGTTTAAGCAACAAAAAAACTGTAACGAACTTCTCTGTCTGGGCACTTTGGGAACTGCTGCACGCAACACTAAAAACTTAAAGAAGTTGACGACAACGCTTCCAAAATAACACTATTAGTCCAATCGATCGCTGTCAGTATTGTTAAATAGGCTACACCTAACACTGACTGAAAAAGTATTTCACTGTTAACACTCGTACCGCCGTATCGTCACTTGTGCCGTTGTTTCAAACTCTACTGGCCCTTCTGCTTCATACCCACTGTGCAGAACATATTTCACTTTTTTTCTCTTACTTGCGAAGTGTCACTTATTAGACTCCTCCTATAATCGTTGCATTACTGACCTTCTGAGTAGGTTGGAAACATTTCAAAGCATAAAATATGTATCATTTAGGAATGGTAAAAGACTAGCGAATATGTCAAAATAGTTGCAGACACTAGATTTTTCGGAATCACGTGATGATTAGTCTTTTTAGCGAAACTAAAAAAGGCACTACTAATTGTGTGTAACTGTCTGTTCCTCCGTCCGTCCCATTAAGATCTAATAAACTGGAAGAGAAGATGAAAATTGGACATCAAGAGAGTTTAGATCGTTAAAATGTTGATACATCTGCTACCATTTAATTTACAAATGATCTTTGCAAGCAGATACAAAAGAAAATTATCACATTTAAATGAAGAATTTTAGCGGAGGTAAGTTCTTCATTAATAGCACCCGCTTTATTCATAGATTTGCGTAATGGTACAAAAAAAATTACACCTACGGTCACAATAAAAAATGAGTGGTTGCTTATAAAATATATTTTCTATTTATTAACTAGCTCATGTAATGAAATACATTTCGCAATTTAAATACAAAATAATTTAATTTGATTCAAACTTCGCTTAATTTATTAGCGGCCCCCGAAAGGGGAAAAGACGCTATTAGTTTTGTGTGGCCTGTCTGTCCGTCTGTCTGTCTGTCTGTCTGTCTGTCTGTCTGTCTGTCCGTCTGTCCGTCCGTCCGTCCCGTTTAGTGCTCAGAAAGTAGAAGAGAAAATGAAAATCTGACATCACGATAATATAGAGCATTCAAAGTTCTGATGCAACGGCTACTTTTTTTTTTTCTAAAAGCTCAAAATCTAATTTTTAAAAATATTTTATGCAAACAGTATTTAAAGAGAAAAAACCTAATTAGTATGCAATATAAATGAAACCTACAATTAATAATCTAATATACTGCACATGTTTTCACATTTTTTTTGTTCCAACATACGAGTAACATACCAGTATTTACTCGTAAAGTAATCAACTCATAAAACAAGTGTGGCAATTGCCTTGAACATCGGCTTTACAAGGCTAACGTTGAGAGATCAAAGCACGGAAGATGTATATTAGTTTTGTGTGGCCTGTCTGTCCGTCTGTCTGTCTGTCTGTCCGTCCGTTGAGAGATCAAAGCGGATCTGACAGGGATCCGACTCCGACGGGGGCCGCCTCTGAGTTTGTGTATCACACAAACTCTCTTTGTAATCTTGTTATTTTAAAAAAAGGCAACAAAAACAAACAATACTTACTGAGCAGTTTTAATACATCCTTATTATACACTTGACAGTCTAAATAGAACCCAGATCTATATATTAGTAATATATTTATCATAAATATATTAATAATGTTATGACGTTGCCATGCACACTGCCGTCTAAGATAGTGCAGAACGTGTGCACAGCCAGAAACCAGACTGAGAAGTATATTAACATTATGAGAGAAAGAATGATTTCCACCCATGTCTAGAACCGTTATGAAAAGGCTGTTTTAAAAGCAGATGTTGTTTTATGTACTCGTAATGTCCCGAGAGTAAACATCGTCGTCTCGTTAAGTTGTCTCCTTAAGTTATAACCTTGGTGTCAGAAGTGGGGTTGAGCTACTCAAAGGAGGCTTTAGGTAAGATCTTATTTAAAATGACATCAATAAAACGGTAATACGAGCTGAAATTGAAGGAACTGAAAGTAGAGCTCGAGGGGGAGTGTCTGAAACGTTTTGAACAAAATAAAGACATTCTTAGCTCTTGGCTCTTTCTCTCCTAACTGACGTTGATTACACCAGAATGTGGTAAAAAAAATACGGAGAGAAAGAATGGAAGCACATCTTCGGCAGGATCTGGCTGATGAAGGGGAGGATCCAGAAACATACTTGTCTGAGGTGGATCCAGATATCGGTGAGCTTCTGAAAACTATGAAAGACTCGCTACAAGACATACACAACTCGATACGTAAAGAAATGAAAATGATCTAGAACATGATGAGTAACAAGGTGGCTGAGGTTGTATCGGAAAAATGAAAGGCCTAGTAGACCAAATCGTGTCGCAAGCGAAGGGAGGAATAGACACGTTAGTGAAGGAGCAGTACCTGGTGTGGACTATGGTTGCACCTACAGTGTTGATGGAGGCGCTTGGGATTGGAGTGCCTTCTGTAAGTGCTGAGAGGAAGTCTTGCGGGTGTGACTTTCAAGACGAGAAACGTGACCACAATTGCAGCGACAATTTCAAAGAGATGTTCCGAAACTAAAAGAAAGAAACAAGTGAAGAAACTAGATAATTCTGTTATGTGCCTGAAGCTTTTGTTCCTGATGTTACCTTGTAGAAGTAGCTCAATGAGATGGACAGATCAAAACAACGTAGGGTCTGCGTCCAAGCTTGCTGCTTTAAATCTTAAGGACTTCTGTTTATCTGTCAGTACCTTTGACAAGAAATAGAAACATAATAACCTGAAAACCTTTTCTGATTCGTTGCCTTGCTTGTCGCTGGGTGGCATTGTGAAAACAAATCCCAACAAAGGCCAAGACAGAAACAACGAATTCGAATTTGCCTCAGGTGTAAGAAAGATTTCGAAGTTTGTTACTGCATCCAGACGATTGACAAGAACTGTATATGCGGCCCTCCAGCGGGGACAGTGCCCACGCCAAAGATACCCAGCAACAAGATCTGAACTTAACAGACATTCGTACTTCTACCTACATTCGTAAGAGTGACTTGGACGATGTGGAATTAATTCCAACGGAACCTGATTGAGTGGTGGATGGACATTTGCTTCTGGAAAATTACAAGGGCGCTTCATGAACAAACCTTACAAATGATGCTGATAATGTCTATTTGTTTAAAACCATTCCTGCCTTTGAAACTACAACTGTGTCACGTGACGTCAAAGGAAAAGGTCTGCTAACTTCGCGTCATAGAACAACGACCTTGGGAACCATAATAATCGCCACATCATTAATTTGTGTTTTGTGGCTGGAGTCCCTGACCTCCACTAACCTCCCCCAGTGTCAGATGGCTAACACCAACTACAATCGTTATGAGGTCGAAGCGGCGACCACGATATCGTCTGAAGTGCAGACTGGCCCACTGGGGAAGAGAAAGCAATGACCGCAGCAAAAAAAAATACAGATCACTGGCGGATCCAGAACTTTGGAGTGGGCGGGGTGATTTTTTTCCAAATCCTAACACACAGTAAACCCTAACCCTAAGCATAA
>JADKLZ010001913.1:28886690-28905628 GCA_021533235.1 Biomphalaria straminea
TAAGTAAAATGTCGATTGTACAATAGACAAAACATTAAATACACTTACTTAGACCTTGCGTTGTAAACTATAAAAACAAATTAACACTATATCTCAATTTGATTAAGTAGAAACGATATATATAATAATGATTATAATACAGGGAGATTATTTAGCGAATGGCTTAAAAGACTCGTCTTACTCTTTATTATCGATATACCTCAATTTTTTTTAAGTACCAAAAGGAAAATATAAATCATTAGGTAACAAGTTTATACTTTGCAGCACATTTGCTACACGCGGGCTGAGCACGCAACTCCGTTGTCTCCAACCTGTATCGACATTTGCTGTTTCTCTGGGTAGAGCAGCTATGTAAAGATTGGAGAACTGTTGTGTTTTGTGGTTGTCAAATTTTAATTCTACGTTGTTTAAAATTTGTTTTAATGTTGATTACTGGTCGAAAGGAGAATCCACATTACGAAGAATATTAAGAAAAACTATCTTTTCTCGTTTTAAAAATGTATTTCTTTCCGTTCCTGAAGAGACACGACCCGATCATGTATACATATTTTTCTTTGTAAATTGAAACATATCTTAAATAATGTATTTAGTACAGTACATTATTCGTTCTATTGAGATACCGATAATGTGAATATAAAAATATAAAACTTCTAACTTCTAAATTAAATCTTAAATAATTTTTGAAACAATATTTAAACACATCTGCGATAAAAACATAAAGAAAATTAACCTCCAATGCCCAAATACATTTATTTTCATAAAACTTTTTACTCTGTCTGTCTAGTGAAAAGCTTGTACACGTTCTTTCTCCCATAAAATCACAGATTAAATTGAAATTTTACACAAGTATTCCTTTTTCCTAACAACGCCAAAAAAAATACTTCTTAATAAACCAAAAAATTCATTATTATTGGTAATTAATTATTTTGTTTGACATTAAATATTGGAAAGAAATTGTGCTTGACAGATGTGGTGTTATAAGTTGAATAATTCACATTTATAATTTGTTAAGAACATTATTTTGCACTTAAAAGTTTAATAATAAAAATTGATAGCTTCAAAATCTTCTATATTTAGCACTTTGCTAACACAGTGCTTGGTGTATTGGTTTAAGTGCTCCTGCCTTTGAGTGTGAATTGAAATCGTACACACAATTTTAAAAAGTAAATTATATATAAAATGCAATTGAAATGCTATCACTGTAACATTCTACCGAATACATCCTCCGTTACTCTCCTTTTACTAACTAGTCCAGAGGTCCGCTGAATATAAAAAATTTGCGTAATTTTATCAATTCATTTGGATGATTCATGTAATTAGATTGGTAACAGATCTAGACTAACAATAATACATCTATGCGATTAGAAATATGTCAACCAAATAATTTTGCTAAAAGTAAATTTATGCTTTTAACTTTCTCAATATGCTATGATCTTATCACTGGACCAAGGTGGTAGGGTTGGGGAGAAGAATGGGGTAGTCTGAGTCATCACATTCAAATGCATTTATAAATAATAAAAAAAAGGTGAAAGACATAGGCTTGTAAATACATAAATTTTCTTGCATTTGATGTAATGGTTTATAATAGCTAACAAAAGTTTTTTTGTTCATGCTTTCACTAATTTGGCCATTGACGCGAAGTTCATATTCAGTGTATTAATGAACTACACAAATATAAAATTAAAATATTCAGACAATAAGATACTAAATCGATGTTATAAACATAAAACAAATAAAAAACGATAAATAGTATCGACAATCTAATGAAAAGTAGACATTAAATCTATATAGTGCTTTCAATTTAATTATTTGGATATTTTCTACACAAATCTATTTTGATATTTAAGGATTTTGAGATCTTGAAAATTGTGAAGACTTTCTGCGTTTAAAGTCTGTCCAAGATTTAGATATACGAGGCAAAGTGTACAAAACAGGGTTTAAGGCAGAGTTAATTGGTAGGACTAAAGCTATTATCCAGGCATATGTCTCACGTTTGACCTCATAGTCGCTGACCACTGTCCTTATTGCCAGGACACAAACTGGAAACCAACAGACAAAGTTTGTAAGCACAACTATTGATAGTTTGAGAGCCACTGAAATGTTATCTGCTCGTCTAGCTGAACTTTGACTTTCGGTTTTAAACTTAGAACTATGTTGAGATATTGTCATGAAAATTAAAAACTGACCAATGGCGATAGCAACGAATAAAATAGAGTTAAGGAAAAGAAATACAGTCACTGAGTAAACCCAAGCTGTACCACTTGACTTCCTTAAAGGAAAAGCAAGACATGTTTCACTAATAGCAATTAAAGACATTTCAGGATAAATAATTGGAACAATTGACAAGAAGAATCCCAAACACCAAGCTACAGCAATCAAAATATATTTACCCAAGGTTGAGATTTTGTGCTCACCAAAAGGAAATCTGATGGTCAGAAATCTTTCAAGAGTTATGAGCAGAATAAAAAAAGTGGACGTTTCACTGGACAATGTTGCCAAAGTTCCGGCTATCTGACACAATGTACTGTGTTTCCAAGAATGTTCATGTACAATAAAAACATCTCTATAAACAACATCTACAGAGGCAATAATGACAAGGTAGACGCCCATCAGAAGATCAGAAACACCAAGACATGTAACTAATAACACATATGTCAGGTGAAGTGTTGATCTTTCAAATAAAATACGATAGCCCAAAGCGATTATGTTCCCACAAACTGCACAAATCGCAACTATCCAGATCAAAACTCTTTTTAAAAAATCTCCGATAAGATCTTCACAAGTTGATAAAAGTTGTTCTTCAGCTTCACATTGATGTGCTGGAAGTTGGTCTCCTCTGAAATATGAACAACAAAGTTTGTAGTCTGCTAACACTTTACCTTTTACTGTAATGTCGTTGAAAAAATTTTCTTTAATGGTGTCAGAAATAGGAGTTTTTCTTAAGTCAATTATTTCATAATTGGCAGATTTCGAGAGTACAACATTCCTAATGTTTGTTACTGAAAAATTTAAAAAACGTAATTTTCGATTTAAATTTAAACTTACTTTTGTGATTTTTGTAAATGAAAGATCCAGTGAAACAAGACGTTCTAATCGTGAGAAATAAAATTTTGGAATGACACTAAGATTGCCATTATATGAGACATTTAGATTATGAAGATTGGAAAATTTTAGAATAAAATCATTGTAGGTAAACTTCGAAAGGTCATTATAACTAATATCTAAATGATAAACTAACCTATTTTTAGCATTCATTTGAGTTTTGTCATTAATATGACATCTTGACGCAATAAAAACCAGAAGCCTTTTTAATATAAGAATGTTCATGATATTACCTGATCGCGACACATCAATGCCCGAAATGTTTAGAAATGTTGTGTTTGGGGAAAAGGAAGACATGTTCAACAAAATGTTTGTATTGTTTACAGTGACGGTCCTGTCCAGGCAAATAAAACCAGATGGACATACTGGGCTTACACAGTTTAGTTCGTCATCACCTCGAGGGCAATTGGGCTTGCCGTCACAAATATAAATGGGATGTAAATGTTTTTCATTGAAATAACAAGTAAAGACTAATTCCCTATGATCGTTATTTTTGTCTTCGTCTTCCCCATGAGGACAATCTAAGACACCATCAAGCATAAATGTATCTGGAATACAATAAGAATTCCGGCACTTGAAAAAACTTTCGGGACATATAAACTCTGTACAATTAGACAAATGTGATAAATCAGAACAACCAATATAAGCACCGTGTCTATCTCTCATATAAATGCATGTTGGTGTCCAAAAAGTATTATAATGACTTCGTTTGGTAAAAGTAGGATTATTCTCTTGTAAAGCTTTGCTACACAACGTTATAAAATCAAACAAATTATGAACTAACGGCTCAGAAACATTAACGTTAATGAGATTTATACCATTTATAGTATCATTCATTATTAAATAGTTAATAGTAGAACAATTTAAAGTCCAATGGTCAGGTATACAAACATTTGGTGAGCACTGAGTCAGAATACAATCATCACAGTTGGACTCGTCACTTCCATTAGGACAATCTTCAATCATATCGCACACTTGACTTTCAGAAATACATTTACGTTTATGCAAATTGGGATCTGGACAGAAAAAATTCTGATCACTTTTAAGGCAGAGCGTTACAGAATCATATTTATAAGTACAAACGTTTTCGTCCTCACCATCATAACAATCATTGATTCCATCGCATACATAATTGTAAGACATAGGAAAATACTCATCACAAATAAATATTGGAAATGTAATTAAGGGTGAATTCCAAACATTTGATACAGAAACGATCGTGTTCTTTGTAATGATAAAATTATTATTAGGAACTTTATACTTAAACATCCCTGAATAAGTTATTGAATTTTCTTGAGGTAAATATACTCTTTCAAATTTTTGCTTACACAGAAAATATTTTGTAATTTTAGCTCCGCAATCAAGCCGGAATATCTCTTTATTTTGAAAGCTGTAGTTCCAAGCAAAACAGACCTTCGTGGTATTCGGAGAATTGCTGACATTTTTTATTTTTAAATATGTAAATAAATTTACAGTTCTCCTATTGATCCACAATAATTTCTCATAATTTCCAGCTTTAGAAGCATACAATCCCAGGTAAATTATTATTGATTTCGATACGTTTGGTTGAAAATTATCTTTTGTAATGTTTTTAAATCTAGTGTTTAAGAATTCAAAATCTAATCTTGTTTCAAGTGTAAACAATTGCGATCTTTTTCGTTTACAGTACTTGACAGCTTCTTTCCAACTTATGAGATTTTTTTTTTCTTCAAATAGAATACACGAAGTAATGAAAGAGTTATTGGATGCATCATAAACTGGAAACCAGCCATCCAGGCAACGAGAACACAGTTTCAGGCTTATCTCATTGTTATACTTTAGGTCATCGTGGATGTTAACTTTGATTTCGCCAGGATCTGTGTTTGGTTCACAGCAATCATATTCATCACTCCATAAATTAATTATTATAAAATTGATGAATTTTAATTCGAATAAAAGGATATCTTGAAATTCCCTATAGATTTCATCCAAAAATCTTAATAAGTATATAATAAATATTTTTGATAAATTGTTTTTATTTTTTCCATAAATGTAAGCTTTTAGTTTCAATACATTTTCGTTTACATTTGGTTCATCATAATCCTCCACTTGACAGAGTTCAGGTACATTGTTCAAGTTTGACTCATTCAGAGTCATGTTATTAAAACTCAACAAATCTATCAATGTCACTGTCACTTTTCTAGTTGCATTCTCTGAGTCAGTAGGTTTAAGTAATTTAAAAATGTTTTTGATTATGTCCCAATTCATTGTCTGAAACTGACAGGTCATAACAATTACAAGATGAAGTTCATTTCTTTGACATAGATTTAGTGTAGTATTGCTAGTTACACTAGACACCAGAGTGAGTCCTGAAAGCCAAAATAAGATATCCATTCTGTTTGTGATAACAAGCATTATAATAATGTTATATTTTTTGATAATCACTTAATAATTTCAACATGACGTCGAGAAGAAGTATTTTCTGAGTTTAGTTTGTTATTCCACACTAAAACTAAAAACTACATTATGCACTTTCTAAATTTGCAAACAAAATACTGACACAACTTTCTAGGCTCTTTGCTGCTGCTCTCGACACTAAAAAACTCAAAGAACTTCACAACTAAGGGCTCCAAAACCACTTTATTGTTCAATAGATCGCAGTTAATATTGTACAATTTGCAATGGTAACACTGGCTGTATAAATATAAATATTTCACCGTGAACAATCGCACTGCCGTATAGACACTTTTGCCGCTGTTTCAGACTCCACTGGCCTTTTTGTTTGTTCCCACTTTTCAGACACATTTCACACATTGGACTCGTTGTGTTGGACTTAATCGCAAATCGTCTAGTACTCGCGAAGTGTCACTAATTAGACTCCTCCTATAATCATTGTTGCATTGACCTTCTCAGTAGGTTGGAAACATTTGAAAGCATAAAATATGTAACATTTAGGAATGATAAAAGAGTAGCGATTAGCGAATATGTCAAAATAGTTGCAGAAATTTGATTATTCTAATCGAGTGATAGTCTTTTTAGTGGTCTATGAAAGGAGAATAGACGATATTAGTTTTGTGTAATCAGTCTGTTTCTCCGTCCGTCCTGTTTAGATCACATAGAAAAGAGAAAATGAAAATCGGACATCATGTTATATTTTCTTTTCATGATTTAAAGTTCTGATGCAACGGCTACTTTTTTTTTTATTTTCCGATAGTGAACCATTTAATTTTAAAAATTATCTATGCAAGCAGATTTATAAAAGTACACCACTTTTAAATGAAAACCTTCAGGGGAGATACTTTTTTTTTCAAAACATCACAAACTTCTTAATTGATAACTCTAGCTTCATGCATAGATTCACGCACTGGTAAAAATAAAAATTCATCTAAGGTAAAAATGGAAATAAAGTATCAATTTATATTTATTAACTACCTCATGGAATTAAAAAAATAATGGAAATGTTTTGAATACATAATTTAATTTGATTTAAACTTTACTTGAGGTGTAAGTTGTTTTTTTTTTAAAGTACTATTATATAAAAATATTTCGTAATAAAGTAAAATCATAAGTGAAGTTCCTCTTTCAGACCTTGTGGTTTATAGGGTAGATGATGTAAAGGTCATCTGATTCTTTGGCCCACGGTTAACGAGGGTGTCATGTTGCTAGCACAACGACCAACCGCCTTTATTTTTCCCAACTAACGTCATGTACCCATTAAAGCTGGGTGGACTCAGAGGCGCCCAAAGATCCCGAAATAAAAATTCCAGTCTTCACCGGGATTCGAACCCGGGATCTCAGGTTCAGAAGCCAAGCGCTACTGCTCAGCCACCGCGGCTCTCTTAATAAAGGTGTGTATGCTATATTATTTAAAAAGGGATTGGAAAAATATTTCCAACTAAATTCATTATGGTATGATAAATGGAAGTGGAGATAATAATGTCTTATTTGCGAGGGGAAAGTATTAATTTGTGTGATCTAAGATTCTAAGTCATTTCTAGCTCAATACCGGAAATAAAATTAAACTGTGAAGTAAAGACAAAAAGAAAAATTGTATCGTGTTGCCGATTTATCTAATTTTTTATAATGAATGAATCTTAATTATTTTTTCTTTCGTTTCTCTATGTCATGTTTAACATTTTATTGCATTTTGTAAGAAATATTATTTCAATAAATGGTGGTTACCAAACTTTTCCTTAACGGAAATCTTCACACATCCTGAGTATTAAATGGAACACTTGACTATTTATATTTTCAAAAGGTTAATTCACGTGATTGCCTATTAGTTAATTATTCCACCTATTCAGGCCTAGCTGAACACTGTTTTAGAAACATCTAATTGTTATCGTAGACACTAAACGACCTCCACACTTTGATTAAATAAGCAATGTCTTCGATTCCGAAAATGGCGAGTGCGGCGTTTCACGTGGACACGCAAACCCAACTGCGACCTACATATGTTTTCATATCTAACACAGACAAAGCCAATGTCTACTGGAGGTCTATTTATGTCTTCTCGAAGTCTTATGTCCCTGTCTCTTAAAAGAGTGTTACTCTGTGTGTGTGTGTGTGTGTCTCGCAACCTTTCAAAAGGCACATCTTGTTCCAGCTACTTTCCCATGTAAGATAACATCTCTCATACCTTGCAAAACATGGTCAGAACAAATAAAGCCAATAAATTAAACATATTGGAGTAAAAAATAATTTAAAAAAATGGATAACACTAGAGATCGTATTTGTGAGATTTAACAAACTGAACTAAAACTCCCCAATCACGAAGGTTATACAAATTACTTTATTTTTTTTTTTTACAAAAAGCTTACATTAAGTGATGATATATTAAGTGCAATTGCAAGTGCAAGTGCCGGTCCCAAGCCCGGAAAAAAGGAGGAGGGTTGGGCGTAGGGCTAGCTACCCTACCCTGTAGAAAAAAACACTAGCTACAGAAACACCAAACAGCAAATCAACAGAAGTCACGGACCTGGGAGAGGATGGACCTCCAGCTGGAAGGTTTATGGCGTATGCCAGTGAAAGCCAGAGTCTTCTGGAAGCTGACAGGCGGAAGACCATCATCTCTACCAGGACCATCACCAGCATCGGTGCATGGAATGTCCGGACAATGTAAGAGGAACAAAACAGCAGCCCATTGAAGTAGATATCCTTCAGAGACGCTGGAGATGGATAGGTTACACCCTGCGCAAGCCTGTATCCAACATAACAAGGCAAGCCCTAACCTGGAACCCCCAAGGAAAGAGGAAGAGAGGACGGCCCAGGAACACATGGCGCCGCGATCTGGAAACAGAAGCCGAGCAGATGGGCAAGACATTGGGACAATTGGAGAGACTCGCCCAGAACCGAGATGCCTGGAGAAAGCTGGTTGGTGGCCTATGCCCCAGTAGGGACCACAGGCTGAGATAATGATGATATATTAAGTGCAATTGTATCAACTCAACTAGTTTAGATAAGTATTATGAGATTAATTTTTTAAATACATATATATATAGAGAGAGATTTAAAATAATAACTCGATTGGAAATAATTTTACCAATAGTATTTGTGTAGCACAATGGTATGCTTTTAGTTTTCTCAATACGCTAAGACTTACTTGGATCAGTTGAAGACATAAAGGATGAAGGGAAGAAGACGGTATATTTTTACCAGGATCGCTTTTTATGCACATTACAAACAACCATTAACTCATGGCTAAAGCCATCACTCAAGGGGAATAATTAACTTTATGTCACCAAGTGTATCAAGTCTCTCTCTTGTTCGATACAAAAACAAAATGATTAATTGCCAACTTTGCTTGGCTGACATACAAGAGAGCACCTGGCTGCATGCGGCGTCGGAATGAGACAGCTGGAGGTCACCCACGAAGGCCGTGGGATACACATTTGAGACCAAACGAAAATCTGATGCCGAGGACAAACGCAGACGAAAAGAAAATCTTAATCAACCACATGCGGACAATGATTTTGCTTGCCCTGGCTGTGGCAAGATATGTAGGTCACAGCTGGGGCTGCCTAGCCACGGGAAATACATATGATAGGAGCAAATGCAAAAACAAAAAGGCATGCGATCGAAAGGCAGACCCAGAATGCGATGGATTGATGATGTGGAAGCAGTTCTACAACATTTAGGGGTTAGGGAGTGGAGACGAAAGGACCAGGAGAGATCTGAATGGAAGGATGTGTTGAAGCAGGTCAGAGCCCTCCATGGGCTGTAGCGCCACTGTGATGGATGGATATGAGCTTAACAAAGCATGTAGAACTATGACCGTTTCGCTATGCCCATGAGGGCACTTGGTAACTCCATAAAAGAGTATAACGCAGTAATGGAAAAACAACGGCCCGCGGGACTAAACCAGCCTGCAGAATGTTATGGGAAAAAATAAAATATTTTTTTTCGATCAGAATGGAAACTATCTTTTTTTTTAATTCGACTTTCTAGAATCTTTACAGTTTCGACTAACAAAATTTCGATTTATGGAGTTATTCAAAGAACTGTTTAGTTTATTTAAGATGTTTCATTATTTCATTTTAAATGTTCGTAAAACTATTTCAATTATTGCCACCCAAGCAGAGAACGTAGAATTATTTCAGAATGTTGTGCTCTGAAAGCTAAGTGCAAGTGACACTTTCCCTTCAATGTTTAAGTGTTTCATTTGCATTTAGGATTCTAGACATTTATAAACATAAACTCCCACAAAGGAAATCATAAAGTGGAAGAAAAGTCCTGAAAATTCTTTTAATAATACAAGGCTCATATTATTCCCAGCTCATGACTGATACGAGAAGACGTTCCATCAGACTTCTAGCCTTCAGAGCACGTGACAGCATTGCTTAGAATTCTGAAATGAGAGTGTACAGTCTAACAACAATTGACACTCTCTTTCTCAGATATCATAAAGCTGATTATTTATGTAAACGGAAATGTCATTTATTATACTGTGTGAAGAGAAGCAAAAAAAAAAGTTATATGATTAAAGGTTTTTAAGAGTTTGAATATTTGTATTATTCGACTTCATTTTGTCTCATTAATAAAACGAATTAATTGTTAGATTCTTGTAACATTACTCTGAAATGACACAACAATTGATGGAGGAAATGTAATAACTTCAAACGCTTAGAAAAAAAATCGAACCAAGATAGCGCAGCATTTTGAAGTTACTTTCAGAGCCTCCTTAGTATCTTGATTCATCAGTGTTAAAATGTCTTTTCAAACAGCAAGGATGATTAATTAGTTTTCATCATAAGAATTTATTTGTTTTCATAATTTTTATTTACAATTTACCTCTACAATTTTGTCAGAAGCCCAGTGGCGTAGCTAGGGTGGGGACAGGAGGGGGAGAATTTGAAAATCCCCCCGGGCCCCCACTTGAGGGAGGCCCTAAATTAGTGTCTTTGTGCATTAAAAATTAAGTATTAAGCAAAATGCAGAAGCCCCCGAAGAGGTCAATCCCCCAGGCCTCCCAAACGATGGAAAATTTCTAGCTACGCCCCTGCAGAAGCCACTAAATATTCTTCCTCTTTGCTGTTTTTTCTTGTAATTATTGACTGAAAAGTTAAGCATTATTTAATTGTACTTAATGACTCATAATCATAAACGATTTTTTTTCAGATGCATTTACAAATTGAATCTATTTTCAATAATGAATTTTCTGAAAAAAATATTGCGTCTCTATGTATAATGTTTTACAAAATTAATGCAATAGTTAAAGGATCGAGATTCACTGTTTTATCGTAATCGTTCATAGATAGACTGAGAAAGAGAAAGACCTAATTGTTGAACTGCGGTGTACTAATTGACCATTGCAATTCGGAGATATAATAGAAGTGTACGAAACTGCCTTTAATTAGATAAGTGATTTCTCACTTTTCGCAGTTTCACAAATTTGCATATGTTCTAGTCTGCTGAAGCCACCCATATAAATAAAAAGCATTCTTTGGCTTATGCAAATGTGAATTTGAGAAACTATTTTTCTACTTCTTCTTCGTTCTCATTGTTATGTTGGAGCAATCAGATGACTAGACCAATAGATAATATGAAATTCGCAGCGATTTCAAAATCAGAAAACTCTCCGTATAGTTTTCTATCTATTGGGATGTTTTGGGGCCAGTGTCCAGTATAGGCCTCATGGTAAAAAGAACAGTTTTGAAGAACATGGTCAGTATTCTCTGATGACACTCCACATGGGCTGATTGCACTGGTTCCGATTTTGAGCTTCCGGTACATATGTTGTCTAATTCTGTTATGTATGGTCCTGAGTCAAAATATTAGCCGTTGATCTTGTCGTGATAGCTTATTGTGAAGAAACGAGTCCCTCTTAATTAAAAACTGCTTTTATTATGAAGCAAACAAACATAACATATTTACAAGATTAATATTATATACAGATAACCAACTCTTCTACATGACTTCCTTTCATCATGTTTACGACACACTCGACTTCCGCAAGTCCCCTAACTCCTTGGTACCCAACACTTGACCGTGTGTCACGGTTGACCAAACATAGTAACCGTGTCACAACAGTCCTCCCAGGGCAGAGAAATATTTTGATCGTATCAAAATTTTATGAACCCAATAATTTGGGTATACATGGATAATGCTTTACATCGAAAAAAAAATGTCATGTAATACAATGGCATCTTCTATTTGAGAAAACTTATAATGCCTATGACGACTAATAACTCTTCAATAATATGTTATTAAAAGGAACATTTCCAATGAACTATAACAGAATGATAACCAATTTCATATAATGAAAAATTCATGCATTTATTTTTTTTCTATGTAACAATAATTTTCTAAATAACAACATTAAAGTGTGTAAAATATCCAATTAGCTAATTCTTTATGTTTTATTAAATACATCTTCCATATTAAGGAAAATGTTTAGTTTGTGTTTCTTACATACCAGTTCCAAGTCGACATCTACGACTACAATAAATGCAACAAGCAACACAAAATTGTTAAACTGTAGTACAAATTTCATTTCTCTGAAGAAAATGTAAAAAAAAAAAATCAAAGCGTAATGTTAATTCAATCTTGACAAGACAAATTTTAAAGTTATCAATCAAGGTATTGGTTTATTTCCTCCTTACTGATTAATGAATGAACATGAGTCCAGCGGTCCCTAGACACATCTTGTCAACACTTCAGTTATCACGTTGATTTGTCCCGGAATAGGTTGAACTGTAAAGATGAGGTCTTGAATTATTAAAGCCCATCTAGAATCCCCTGGTGGATATAAGCTAGTGATGCGTAATAAGTTAGTAAGATGAATGATTTCTCAAGCAAGTAACAGGATAGTTTCGATATACAGAACAAGATAGCCAGAGCTTCACACTCTTTGTTTAGTATCTTTGTGCTGCTGCGTTCAGCTTTCTGCTAATGTAGCAGACAGGTCGTAGCGTTGCGTCACACTTCTGAATTAAAGTGCCTTCCACTGCTGTGGAAAATGCATCTGTTGCCAAGTAGAAAGGTTTTATAATGTCTGGAAGCTGGAGTACTATGTCGTCTGGGAAGGCACTTTTAATGCTTTGTAGGCATTCCTGTAGTCTGGAGCTCCATGTGATCTTGTTTATCATGCTTTATTTATCAGTTCAATTAGAGGTTGTGTAATACCTGTGAAATTAACCAGAAACCGTCTATAGTAAGATGCTTCGGAATTATCCCTTTGTAATAGGTATTGTTAAGCTGAGTATCTTGATAATGTTGTCTTGTAGTGGTCTGATAGTATTTTGCTGTATTCTGTGCCCTAGAAATTCAATGTCTGTTTGGCGATTTTAACCTTACTAGATTTTATTGTAAGCCCGTTATCTTGTAGTAACTGGAATACTTGTTGTAGACCACCATCGTGTTCTTCTAATGTGTTGTGGAAGACACATATGTCATCAAGATAGAAAATGACATCTAGTCTTTTCCCTAGTAGTTTTGCCACCATTCTTTTGAAGGTCGCATGTGCATTGCTAAGCCCGAAGCTCATGTAATTCCACTGGTAACAACCAAATGGAGTAGTGAATGAGTAAGTGGCTTAGCATCTTCTTCTAGTGGGATTTGCCAATACCCTCTGGCTAAGTCGAGAGTAGTGATGTATTTTGCACCTCTAAGTTTAGGTATAATTAGGCATTGTGTATGTATCTTTCTCGAGGGCGCGGTGGCTGAGCGGTAAAGCGCTTGGCTTCCGTACTGGAGGTCCCGGGTTCAAATCCTGGTGAAGACTGGAATTTTTATTTCGGGATTTTCGGGCGCCCTTGAGTCCACCCAGCTCTAATGGGTACCTGACAATAGTAAAAAGGGGAAAAGTAAAGGCGGTTGGTCGTTGTGCTGGCCACATGACACCCTCGTTAACCGTAGGCCACAGAATCAGATGACCTTTACATCATCTGCCCTATAGACGACACGGTCTGAAAGGGGAACTTTTTTTTTTATGTATCTTTCTCTGTAATGGCGTTTAGTATGGAGTGTGGAGATGTAGATGTATCAATTATTCCCATTTTTAAAAGCGTTTCAATTTTTTTTTTCAGTATCTCTTCATGGTGTAAGGAAACTGGATATGGTTGGGCTCTTGTGGGCTTCGTATCAGTCAGTTGGATATCGTATTTTATGGGAGTCGTTCTACCCGGTTGGTCTGTGAATAATGGCGCCGATTGAGCTAGCAGTTTATCAATGTCTTGCTTAATTGGATCCTGGAGGTGTGATGTGTCAATATCTTTCACAGTTTCACGGCTTTCAATAACTGGGCACGGTAATTAATCTGTTTCCTCTATTGTTTTTATCATCATCTTTTTGGATTCTTCCCTTTTAAACCTCCTTTCTTCTATTTCTTCCTCCTGTGCTATTTTCAGTGTTATGAACTTTTCAAGTTCTTCGCCTTACAGGTCATTTTACTTGCCCGCTTCTCTAAATATCTTGTACATCGACATTTTCACTTACTTGTGTCTCGTCGTCTCGCCGTGGTCTCCAGTTGTGAAGAAACGATTCCCTTTTAATTATAAACTACATTATTGAGAAACATACAAACGTAACATATTTCAGTGGCGTAGCTAGTGTGGGGGAAGAGGGGGAGAATTTGAAAATCTCCCGGGCCCCTCTTGAAGGGGGGACCCAAATGAGGGTTTTTTACATTAAAAATTAAGTAAAACGCAAAATGCAGGGGCCCATAAAGATATTAAGCGCCCCGGGCCCCCAAACGATAAAAAAATTTCTTGCTACGCCCCTGACATATTTACAAGATTATTATTATCTACAGATAACCAACTCTTCTAGATGACTTCCTTTCTTCATGTTTACAACACACTCGACTTCCGCAAGTCCGCTAACTCCTAGGTACCCAACACGTGACTATGTGTCACGGTTGACCACACATAGTAACCGTGTCACAACACTTATTATAGCCATACATATCTCTCATTTCTTTTATATACCTCTTGTTCCTTCATCTCTTCTGGAAATAATTTGGTAATTTGGTGGATTACGTTGTTACTTTAAATGTCTTGAATATATTCTCTTCATAATTTTTTTTTATACATTTTGATCCGCAAGTTTTTAATCTAATACGTAATAAATAAAATATTATTTGTTATAGTCCATATAATCAATTTCAAGAAACTAACAAAAAAAAGTCATTTGGATAAAATCTTTATTTATTAAAATGTACACACACAAACGTTAAAACGAATAAGATGGTCACAATATTAAGCTGTACATGAGTACTTTCCCTTATCTAGTGATGCAAGTGATTATAAATAGACATTTAAATTATCAAAAATATGTTTGTAATAATTACTATTTATCGTACGTCCATTAACAACAGGATAGCCAAAGCCATGGTCACCATGTCCTGGTTGCAGAAAAATGTGCGAAACAACATAATGATAACTAACTATACTAAAGCTTTAGTTTAACCGGACCTGTGTGATGAGCACCTTGCTATACGGAAGTGAAACATGGTCAACCTACTCATGGCAGGAAAAAAAGCTGAATGTCTTCCACCGCCGTTGCCTAAGGCGATCTTTAAAATAAGGTGGCAAGATAAGATAACCAATAAGGAAGTGCTATGGAGAGCAGCGTGCCAGGACATCCGCTGTGTTATCAGCAGCAGAAGGCTGCAGAAGCTTTTGCTGGTTTTGCCACGTTCGCAGAATGCCAGCATTTCCACTTCCACTTCCACATGATATTATGTATGGCGATTTAACAGAAGGCAGGAGAGCCGCTGATCGCCCACTTTTACGGTATACTTATGCATGCTAACGTGACATGAAGCTCCTCAAAATCAGCACTAGCATCTGGGGAAAAGTGGCACTGGTTAGATCCACACAAAAATAGAGAGAGAGAGAGAGATAGAGAGAGAGAGAGAGAGCATAAAAGAAGGGTCTCGGATTCCAGATGTCATATACAACAGCAGCAGAAAGAATAGTGACTACATATGCACAACCTGTGACCGCAGCTGTGTATCAAGGAATGGACTCTTTGGTTACACAAGAAATTGCAAAGGGAAATCATTATTTCTCAAAGCGTAAAACGCCACAGAGTCGTAAATCCAGGATGAACTAGCTTCTCTTGTGAAACGTTGACAAATAAAACACCCAAGTTTTTACTGCTAGTTCTTCATCTTCTTTTTGGAGGCGCAGTGGTTTAGTGGTAAAGCGTTTGGCTCCCAAACCGAAGAGTCCGTGATTCGAATCTTGGTGGAATGCCTATTATTGGGATCCTTTCGATAGACTGGCCACTTAACACCTTCATTAACCATTGCCCTTTAGATATTAAAATCTAAAACGGTAACTAAACTTTCTCTTTCCTTTACATTAAACATTATAGTAAGCCTCGTTTGTGACACAACCTTTAGATGACATGGTAAAAAATGCAAAATAAATTATCCATTTAATGATACATTTATATTACCGTACAATTCTTTTAAAATTAACCTAAATATACAATCATTAAAACCAATAGACTTCATTCACCAATCGTAAATAAGCACATCTGGCCACGTCATTATATTGATAATACATAATACATATCATATATAGAATCACGTGGCTAAATGTTGTTTGTTTACGACTGGTGAATGAGGTCCATTAAATTAAATAGTTGCAAAATTTACAGCTGTAGTTCATAGCAATAAACAGATTATTAATTGAAAAGTTGTCGCATAACATATGACTATAAAAACATTGGTTGCAGATTGAAATAAGGATTTTGATTTAAAAATGTCTTAAAATGTAGATCTATTCACTTCTTTAACAGAGAGGGCGACTCGGCGTCTAATAATTTATTCATCACAAAAAAAGTAATAAAAACATTACACTTAACTAGTTGCCGCCATAAGTGTTCGGACTAGTAATTCCCGAAGTGGTATATATAGATGCTAAATAGAGGTATTTCAAGACTTCCAATTGGTCTATGAAAGCGAAAATATAAATTGGTGGTTCACGAGATGTCCACGGGGGTCTATAGTAATAGATTTCATTTTAAGTATTTACATCACAACAATGTATTTTTTATACACTAATATATAATCTGTACCTTAGTTAATCTTCTAAATTTTTATCCTGTTATTTAAACCAAAAATTGTTGTCTTTATTTTAAATACTTATTGAAATAACTTATGTGTATCTTCATGCATTTATCTGTAACACTAAAAGAAGGTAGAATGTACAACGAGTATTATTAAAAATTTGGATTCATTCCTTCCTTGTCATACAATTGGTTACCTAATTGTCTTTGCATGGCGATATGAAACTAATTGCACTTGAGGATCATTTCAGACAATTCTACCCTGACAAAATAAAAAAACAAAATTTAAAAACTTTCAAACACTTTCAAGATAAAGCTTAGAATAGACCCACAAAATCTTTCTTCGACATTATATTCAGTAAAGATGATGATGTGTATGCGTTTTAAAATATTTATTTTACTTAAAGCAAAATACTAAAACTCTATGTATAAACTTTAATTTTAATAACCGTTGTATTTAAAAAAAAATGTTTTACAGAAACCTACATCTGATATTACTAACAGGATTTCTTTAAGCAACAATGCAATTCAAAGGTACACCGGTAGCATGAGTTATAACATAAAAACTTCTTATGTAATTCTTTGCAAACGACAAATACATACAGTCCGGGATTAGTGTCAAAGGCTCTAACCTCACAGATGCCTTTAAGAGCCAACATTCCTAAGAAGATTTTCGTGACCTGTCCGAGGTCGTTACTTCTTCAGACATGCCATATCACAAGAACATTATTATTATAGCTTGTATATATTATTATATCTTTTATGTAGCACTACTTTTATGCTTATAGCATGCTCAGAGCGCTTTGGTCCAATCCCATTTGTGGACTAGTGGGGGGAGGGGTTATCTAGGAGCTATTTTTCCGTGCTGCCTTTGGGCGCTCAGTAAACACAGCTCTGCCCGAGTCGGGTGTCGAACCTCGAGCCCCCTTCTAGGTAGCCAAGCCAAGCCAAACTCAAACCGCACTTAGCCTCTCGACCACGCTTCAAACAGTAGACACTGATATTGGAATTACAATGACTTTTTTTTCTTTTACGATTTAGTGTAATCACAAAATTCTCATGTTTTAGCAGGAGTGTAAAATTATTTATTTCATTTTTTATCCTTTTAGTTATGTGGCCCTTAACTAGAGTGTGTCAACTTAAAACTGCACTAGACAAATTGAAGTTAAGCATCAAGTGTATTAATCGTAAAGAACAACACACTAAATTATAATTATGTACATAGCCATAATTAGTATTGGCAGTCTAAAGCCAAATAGACACTAAAGCTTAAGATTAAAATACTGAAATTTTATTTATCAATAATTTTGATATTTTCTAAATAAATGTCTATTTTTATCAATTATTTTCAGAATTTGAGAATCGTGAAGACTTTCTGCGTTTAAAGTCTGTCCAAGATTTAGATAAACGTGGCAAAGTATACAACACAGGGTTCAAAGCTGAGTTAATGGGTAGCACTAAAGCTATTATCCAAGCATAAGTCTCACGAGTGACCTCATAGTCACTGACCACTGTCCTTATTCCCAGGACACAAACTGGAAACCAGCAGATAAAATTAGACAGCACTACTACTGACAGTTTGAGAGCTACTGAAATGTTATCTGCTCGTCTAGCTGAAGCTTGATTTTCGGTTTTAAACTTAGAACTATGTTGAGATATTGTTATGAAAATTAAAAACTGACCAATGGCGATAACAACGAATAAAATAGAGTTAAAGAACAGAAAAACAGTCACTGAATATATCCAGGCACTACCACTGGACTTTCTTAAAGGAAATCCGAGACACATTCCATTATTTGAATATAAAGACATATCTCTGAATAAGATTGGGACCAATGAAAGAAACAATCCAAAGCACCACGCCATAAATATCAAAACATATTTACCCGAGTTGGAAATTTTGTACTCACCAAAAGGAAATCTGATGGTCAGAAATCTTTCAAGTGTTATAAACAGAATGAAAAAAGTGGACGTTTCACTGGATAGTGTTGCCAAAGTTCCGGCTATTTGACACAATGTACTTTGTTTCCAAAACATTTCATGTACAATATAAACATCTCTATAAACAACATCTACAGAGGCTATAATGACAAGGTAAACGCCCATCAGAAGATCAGAGACACCAAGACACGTAACAAATAATATATATGTCAGATGAAGTGTTGCTCTTTCAAAAAAAATACGGTAGCCCAATGCAATCATATTTCCAAAAACTGCACAAATCGCAACAATCCAGATCAAGACTCGTTTTAAAAAATCTCCTATAAGATCTTCACAAGTTGATAAAGTTTCTTCTTCTGCTTCACATTGATGTGCTGGAAGATTTTCTCCTCTGAAAT
>JADKLZ010001913.1:28905728-28928188 GCA_021533235.1 Biomphalaria straminea
TTATTAAAAAATCGCTTGCATAATTAATTTTATAAATTAAACGGTTTGCTTTTAGAAAACTAAAAGTAGCCATTGCAGCTTAACTTTTCAAGCCGCATTTAATGGTGAAAAAATATTTTTCGTATCTCTTCTAGTTTTGGCGCTCTGAGTCTGACAGACGGACAGACGGACAGACAGACAGAAATTCATTTTAAAAAATGTGCGTGATATCTACGTACATGCCAAGAGCATTTTTTCTAGTAACATTTCCTCCCTTAGATTTACGTAATTGCTTCACAATTGGTGTTTTATTATTAAAAAATCGCTTGCATAATAATTTTTATAAATTAAACGGTTTGCTTTTAGAAAACTAAAAGTAGCCGTTGCACCTAAACTTTTCTAGTTTCGCCGCCCTGAGTGTGACAGACGGACAGACGGACAGACGGACATTTTGCACAAACCTAATAGCGGCTTTTTCCCCTTACGGGGGCCGCTAAAAATTAGAGCGTAATGTCAATTCAATCTTGACAAGACAAATTTTAAAGTTATCAATCAAGGTATTTCCTCCTTACTGATTAATGAATGAACATGAGTCCATCGGTCCCTAGACACATCTTGTCAACACGTCAGCTATCAAGTTGTTTTGTCCCGGAATAGGTTGAACTATAAAGCTGAAGTCTTGAAGTTTTAAAGCCCATCTAGTAATCCTCTGGTTGTCTAGCTTATTTGTATTGATATAAGCTAGTGGGGCGTGATCTGTTAGTAAGATGAATGATTTCCCAAGCAAGTAACGGGATAGTTTTGTTATACAGAACATGATAGCTAGAGCTTCACGCTCTATTGTTGAGTATTTTTGTTCTGCTGCGTTCAGTTTTCTTCTAATGTAGTAGACTGGTCGTAGCGTTGCGTCACACTTCTGCATTAAAGTGCCTCCCACTGCTGTGGAGGATGCATCTGTTATGCTGTGGGTTGACGTATTCTTTTGCGACTAAAAAGGCGGTTGGAAGCTGGAGTACTATGTCGTCTGAGATGGCACTTTTAATGCTTTGTAGGCATTCATTCCTGTGGTCAGGAGCTCCGTGTGATCTTGTTTGGCATGTCTGTATTTGTCAGTTCAATTAGAGATTGTGTAATGCCTGTGAAATTAGCCAGGAACCGTCTATAGTAATTATATAAACCTAAGATGCTTCCCTTTGTAGTAGGTATTGTTAAGTTTAGCATCTTGCCTATGTTGTCTTATAGTGGTCTGATAGCATTTTGCTTTGTTCTGTGCCCTAGAAGTTAAATGTCTGTTCTGGCGATTTTAACAATACTGGGTGTTATTATATTGTTGTCTTGTAGTATTTGGAATACTTGTTGTAGAGCAGCAACGTGTTCTTCTATTGTATTGTGGAAGACACATATGTCATCTAGATAGAAAATGACATCTAGTCTTTTCCCTAGTAGTTTTGCCATCATTCTGTTGAAGTTCGCATGTGCGTTACTAAGCCCGAAGCTCATGTAACTCCATTGGTAACAACCAAATGGAGTAGTGAATGCTGATAGTGGCTTAGCATCTTCCTGTAGTGGAATTTGCCAATAACTTCTGGCTACGTCGAGAGTAGTGAAGTATTTTGCACCTCTAAGTTTAGGTATAATGTTTTCTACGTTAGGCATGGGTATGTATCTTTCTCTGTAATGGCGTTTATTTTCAGGTAGTCTATACACAGGCGCATCTTTCCAGTTGTTTCCTTTTGTTTCACTAGGACTGCTGGCGCTGAGTATGGAGATGTAGGTGTATCAATTATTCCCATTTTTAAAAGCGTTTCAATTTTTTTTTCAGTATCTCTTCATGGTGTAAGGAAACTGGATATGGTTGGGCTCTTGTGGGCTTCGTATCAGTCAGTTGGATATCGTATTTTATGGGAGTCGTTCTACCCGGTTGGTCTGTGAATAATGGCGCCGATTGAGCTAGCAGTTTATCAATGTCTTGCTTAATTGGATCCTGGAGGTGTGATGTGTCAATATCTTTCACAGTTTCACGGCTTTCAATAACTGGGCATGGTAATTAATCTGTTTCCTCTATTGTTTTTATCATCATGACTCTCTGACTGTCTTGGGTGTCTGCTTAGTGTTAGTTGAAAAGGGTAAATGGTGTGGACATGTACAGCTTTAGCATATTGATGTGAAATAATTTATCTCGGCCTCTGATGTTTATGCTGTAGTCGACCTTCGAAATCACCTTTGTGGCTTGGAATGGGCCCTGCCATTTTATAAATAGCTGGCTATTTTTGTCATGCAGCAGAACCATGACATTATCACCAACTTGTAGTGTTCTCAACTTTCGACCCTGATCTAGCTTTCTCAATAGTTCCGGTTTCTCTTTATTTGCCTGCTTCTGGATAGTTTCACATTCTTCGATTATATTTTGTCTCGTCTTGATGACAACGTCGTATCCTGCCAGTGCGTCGTGTTCTATGATCCTAATAAGTAGAAAGTCTCTGTATAGTGATATAGTATCATATTTGTGATCCACTTTTGACAGGTCTACCTATCGATTGAAATAAATTGACATGTGGATCGTCATTCGGCAGAGGTGTCGACTCTTTCAATCTCCTACGGTATTCGTAACTTGTGGAGCCAAATTGTCTTAGCTAAGCCTCCTTCACGGCCACGTAGTCTTTTCTTTCCTCGTCTCTCATTTGTATGCAGATATTCATGGCTCTCCCTTTCAATCGCCCCATGAGGCTTCTTGCCCATTCTGACTGAGGGAGGTTGCAGGCTGTTGCTATGTCCTCAAACCTCAGTAGATATGAGTCAATGCACTCGTTCTGGCTCTCGTCGAATGGAGACATTCTATCTAGTAGTTTGTATTTGTCAATGTGTACCTCCTTTTCATTTGACTTTTCTTTGTCTTTCTTTTCTTTAAGTTTTGCAGGATTTCCTTCCTTTATTAACTTCTTCTTTCTTTTTGGATTCTTCTAGTTGTAAGATTTCTTCCGTCTACTATCTTCTTCTTTCTTTTTTGGTTTCTTCCTTTTTGAACCTCCTTTATTATATTTCTTCCTCATGTGCTATTTTCAGTGTTATGAACTATTCAAGTTCTTCGCCTTACTGGTAATTTTCCTTACCCGCTTCTCTAAATATCTTGTACATCGACATTTTCACTTACTTGTGTCTCGTCGTCTCGCCGTGGAGAATTTGAAAATCCCCCTGGGCTCTCACTTGAGGGGGGACCCAAATGAGGGTTTTTTACATTAGAAATTAAGTAAAACGCAAAATGCAGGGGCCCATAAAGATGTTAAGCCCCCCAGGCCCCCAAACGATAGAAAATTTCTTGCTACGCTCCTGACATATTTACAAGATGAATATTATCTACAGATAACCAACTGTTCTAGATGACTTCCTTTCTTCATGTTTACAAAACACTAGACTTCCGCAAGTCCCCTAACTCCTTGGTACCCAACACGTGACCATGTTTCACTGTTGACCACACATAGTAACCGTGTCACAACACTTATAATAGCCATACATATCTCTCATTTATTTTATGTACCACTAGCTCCTTCATCTCTTCTGGAAACAATTTGGTTATTTGCTGGATTACGATGTTACTTTAAATGTCTTGAATATATTCTGTTCATTATTTTTTTTAAATACATTTTGATCTGCAAGTTTTTAATCTAGTACGTAATAAATAAAATATTATTTGTTATAGTCCATATAAAAATTTCAAGAAATAAATAAAAAAAAAAAGTCATTTAGATAAAATCTTTATTCATTAAAATAGACACACACAAACGTTAAAAACGAAAAAGATGGTCACAATATTAAGCTGTACATGAGTACTTTCCCTTATCTAGTGATGCAAGGGATTATAAATAGACATTTAAATTATCAAAAATATGTTTGTAATAATTACTGTTTATCGTACGTCCATTAACAACAGGATAGCCAAAGCAATGGTCACCATGTCATGGTTACAGAAAAATGTGCGAAACAACATTACGCTGACTAACAATACTAAAGCCTTAGTTTAACCAGACCTGTGTGATGAGCACCTCGCTATACGGAAGTGAAACATGGTCAACCTACTCATGGCAGGAAAAAAAGCTGAATGTCTTCCAACGCCGATGCCTAAGGCTGATCTTTAAAAAAAGGTGGCAAGATAAGATAACCAATGAGAAAGAACTATGGAGAGCAGCGTGCCAGGACATCCGCTGTGTCATCTGCAGCAGAAGCTTTTGCTGGTTTTGCCACGTTCGCAGAATGCCAGTATTTCCACTTCCACTTCCACATGATATTATGTATGGCGATTTAACAGAAGGCAGGAGAGCCGCTGGTCGCCCACTTTTACGGTATACTTATGCATGCTTACGCGACATGAAGCTCCTCAAAATCTACACTAGCAGCTGGGGAAAAGTGGCACTGGTTAGATCCACATAGAGAGAGAGAGAGCATAAAAGTAGGGTTCGAATTCCAGATGCCATATACAACAGCAGATTAAAAAATAATGATTACATATGCCCAACCTGTGACCGCAGCTGTGTATCAAGGATCACAAGAAGTTGTAAAACGCCACAGAGTCGTAAATCCAGGATGAACTAGCTTCTCTTATGAACCGTTGCCAAATAACACAACCAACCTTTTTCTGCAAGTTCTTCATCTTCTTTTTGGAGGCGAGGTGGCTTAGTGGTAAAGCGTTTAGCTCCCAAAGCGAGGGGTCCGTGATTCGAATCTTGGTGGAATGCTTATTATTGGGATCCTTTCGATAGACTGGCCACTTAACACCTGCATTGACAATTGTCTTTAGATGTTAAAATCTAAAACGGTAACTAAACTTTCACTTTCCTTTATATTTAACATTATGGTAAGTCTCGTTTGTGACAGATATATCTAATAATAACACAACCTTTAGATGACATGCAAAATAAATGATTCATTTAATGATACATTTATATTACCGTACAATTCTTTTAAAATTAATCTAAATATACAATCATAAAAACCAATAGACTTCTTTCACCAATCGTAAATAAACGCATCTAGCCACGTCATAATATTGATAATACGTATCATATATAGAATCACGTGGCTAAATGTTGTTTGTTTAGGACTGGTGAATGAGGTCCATTAAATTAAATAGTTGCAAAATTTACAGCTGTAGTTCGTAAAAATAAACAGATTATTAATTGAAAAGTTGTCGCATAACATATGATTATAAAAACATTGCTTGCAGATTGAAATAAGGACTTTGATTTAAAATGTCTTAAAATGTTGATCCGTTCACTTCTTTAACAGAGAGGACGACTCGGCGTCGAAAAATTTATTCATCACAAAAAAAGTAATAAAAACATTACACTTAACTAGTTGCCGCCATAAGTGTCTAGACCAGTGATTCCCGAAGTGGTATATATAGATGCTAAATAGTGGTATTTCAAGACTTCCAATGGGTCTATGAAATCGAAAATATAAATTGGTGGTCCACGAGATGTCCACGGGGGTCTACAGTAATAGATTTCATTTTAAGTATTTACATCCCATCAATGTATTTTTTCATACACTAATATGAAAAAAATCTGTACCTTAGTTAATCTTCTAAATATTTATTCTGCTATTTAAACCAAAAATTGTTGTATTTATTTTAAATACTAATTTGAATAGCTTATTTGTATCTACATGTAACTATCTGTAACCCTAAAAGAATGTAGACTGTACAGCGTTGATTATTTAAACTATGGATTCCTTCCTTCCTTGTCAAACAAAACGGGTACCTAAGTGCCTTTGCATGACGATATGAAACTAATTGCACTTGAGGATCATTTGAGACAATGCCACCCTGACAAAATAAAAAACAAAATTTAAAAACTTTCAAACACTTTAAGATAAAGCTTAGAATAGACCCACAAAATCTCTCTTCGACATCATATTTAGTAAAGATGATGATTTGTATGCGTTTTAAAATATTTATTTTACTTAAAGCAAAATACGGAAAACACTACGTATAGACATTAATTTTAATAACCGTTGTATTTTAAAAAATGTTTTACAGAAACCTATATCTGGTATTACTAACAGGATTTCTTTATGCAACAATACAATTCAAGGGTACACCGGAAGCATGAGTTACAAAATAAAAACTTATTATATAATTCTTTGCAAACGACAAATATATACAGTCCGGGATCAGCGGCGTCAAAAACTCTAACCTCACAGATGCTTTTAAGGGCCTTAACATTCCTAAGAAGATTTTCATTACCTGTCCGAGGTGGTTACTTCTACAGACATGCCATATCACAAAAAAATTCCCCAGTAGACACCGATAATGAATTACAATTTTTTTTTCTTTAACGATTTAGTGTAATTACACAATTCTCTTGTTTCTAGAAAGAGTGTTAAATTATTTATTTCATTTTTTATCCTTTTAGTTATGTGGCCCTTAACTAGAGTGTGTCAACTTAAAACTGCCCTAGACTAATTGAAGTTAAGCATCAAGTGTATTAATCGTAAAATACAACACTCTAAATTAAAATTATGTACATAGCCATAAATAGTATTGACAGTCTCAAGCAAAATAGACACTAAAGCTTAAGATTAAAATACTGAAATTTTATTTCAATAATTTTGATATTTTCTAAATGAGTGTCTTTTTTTAGCAATGATTTTAAGAATTTGAGAATCGTGAAGACTTTCTGCGTTTAAAGTCTGTCCAAGATTTAGATAAACGTGGCAAAGTATACAACACAGGGTTTAAAGCTGAGTTAATGGGTAGCACTAAAGCTATTATCCAAGCATAAGTCTCACGAGTGACCTCATAGTCACTGACCACTGTCCTTATTGCCAGGACACAAACCGGAAACCAACAGATAAAATTTGACAGCACAACTACTGACAGTTTGAGAGCTACTGAAATGTTATCTGCTCTTCTAGCTGAAGCTTGACTTTCAGTTTTATACTTAGAACTATGTTGAGATATTGTTAAGAAAATTAAAAACTGACCGACGGCGATAACAACGAATAAAATAGAGTTAAAGAAAAGAAAAACAGTCACTGAATAAATCCAGGCACTACCACTGGACTTTCTTAAAGGAAATCCGAGACACATACCATTATTTGAATATAAAGACATATCTCTGAATAAGATTGGAACCACTGAAATAAACAATCCAAAGCACCACGTCACAAATATCAAAATATATTTACCCCAGTTTGAGATTTTGTACTCACCAAAAGGAAATCTGATGGTCAGAAATCTTTCAAGTGTTATGAGCAGAATAAAAAAAGTGGACGTTTCACTGGACAATGTTGACAAAGTTCCGGCTATCTGACACAATGTACTTTGTTTCCAAGACATTTCATGAACAATATAAACATCTCTATAAACAACATCTACAGAGGCAATAATGACTAGGTAACCGCCCATCAGAAGATCAGAAACACCAAGACACGTAACAAACAATACATATGTCAGATGAAGTGTTGCTCTTTCAAAAAAAATACGGTAGCCCAATGCAATCATATTTCCAAAAACTGCACAAATCGCAACAATCCAGATCAAGACTCGTTTTAAAAAATCCCCAATAAGATCTTCACAAGTTGATAAAGTTTCTTCTTCCGCTTCACATTGATGTGCTGGAAGATTTTCTCCTCTGAAATATGAACAACAAAGTTTGTAGTCTGCTAAGACTTTACCTTTTACCATAACGTCGTCGAAAAATTTTTCTTTGATTGTGTTAGCAACTCGAGTTTTTCTGAAATCAATCATTTCATATTTAGCATTTTTAGTTAGATCAACATGCTCTAAATTTGTTACTGAAAGATTAAGAAATCGAATTTTATCATTGAAATATAAATTTATCTCTGTAATTCTGGTAAATGAAAGATCTAGTAGAATAAGCTTTTGAAACCTTCGGAAATAAAACCTTGGTATGACACTTAGCTTGACATTGTGAGAGACATTTAAGAAATAAAGATTAGAAAAATGTGAAACCAAATCCGTATGCGAGAATTGAGAAAGATTATTGTAGCTTATATCTAAATGATATACTGAGCGTTTCTCGGCTTTAATCCTAGTTTGGTCATGAATGTTGCACTTCGAGGCTATAATAACTAACAATTTTCTGAAAGAAAGAATATTTATAAAATTAACTTGTTTAGACAGATCAGTGCCAGAAATATTTAGAAATGTTATGTCCGGGGAAAGTGAAGACATGTCCAGTGAAGTGTTTGTATCATTGATAGTGACCGTCCCGTCACGACAGATAAAACCAGATGGACATTGCGGTACTCCACAGTTGAGCTCGTCATCACCTCTGGGGCAATCGATTTTACCATCACATACGTATATGGGATGAAACTCCTTGAAGCTATAATAACATTTAAAGTACAGTCCAGTGTTATGGTCATGCAGTTCCTCATCTTCACCGTGAGGACAGTCCTTGACCCCATCGTAGATAAATGTATCGGGAATACAATAAGAATTCCAGCACTTGGAATAACCATCAGGGCAATCAAACAATGAACAGTTAGACAAATGAGAGAAATCAGAACAACCAATATGAGAACTATGTCTATCCTTTAAATAAATACATTTCGGAGTCCAAAAACGGTTATATTTACTTTGTTCACTAAGTTTCTCAGTATCCTTACTAGAATTTACATTACATATCGTTATTAAATTAGGATTGAAAATAATATTGCTAATTTGATGCATAGCAAGAGCTGTTCCATTAATCTTTTCTTGGCTTACAACAGATGAACAGTTCAAAGTCCAATGGTCAGGTATACAAACATCTGGTGAGCACTGATTCAGAATACAATCATCACAGTTTGACTCATCGCTTCCATCAGGACAATCTTTAATCATATTACACACATGCTTCTTGTCAAGACAATTAAGTCCGTGAACGTTCGGATCTCTACAAACAAACTGCTCACTTTTAATGCACCTATTTAATTCCTCAAAGTCATATTTACATATCTTTTCATCTCCTCCATTAAAGCAATCTAGGAATCCATCACATACGAAGTTAAATGAGACCGGGTTCTCATTGTAACCACAAACAAATACAGGAAATCCTGAGAATTCTGAAATCAAAGTATTAGAAATAGAAACCATATCTTTTTTAATTTGGATGAAATTATTATTAGGAACCTTATATTTAAGCTTATTTGAATGACTAACTGAAAATAGGAAAGAGTCTGATGATTGTAAAAGTTCTTGCTCACATAGTATATCATTAGTTTTTTTATCAACACAGTTGACGTTTAGTATCACTCGGTCCTTTGTTTCAATCCCAGTGTACTCCCAAACAAAGCAATCTTTCTTGCTGTTTCTTGATGTTCTCGGATTTTTCATTAGTGAATACATAAATGAAGCAACTGGTCTGCTATTTATCCACACTAGTTTATCGTCAAGCCTCGCGTTTAAATTGTTTAGTCCCAAATAAAACAGAACTGGTTCCTTTGCCTGGAAATTAGTTTTTGAAAAGTTCTTGACCAAGCTCTCCAAGTTTGATTGCATGAATGTAAAATCCAATTTTGTTTCAAACGTGATCAAATGTGACCTTTTTTGAGCACAGTAGTTGGCAGCATCCTGCCAAGTTAAGCGTTTTTTTCCCTTCTCATATAGAAAACACGATTTTACGATGTGTTTATCTTCAGCATGATACGTTGCAAACCAGCCTTTTAAGCACTGAGAACATAGCTTTAGGCTCAGTTCATTGTTATACATCAAGTCGTCTTCACTATCAACTTCGATAACGTTAATAATGCCCTCTGTCCCAACCCAAAATTCCCGATCTGAAATAGCAATCATTAGACTATTTCTAAAATTCGATGAGTACTTTGCAAATTCAAAAATTTGCTGCCAATGGAATATAGTTATAACGAATGATTCTTTGTTATTTCGTCTTAAAACGTTGCTGACTAGATCTGAAAGTCTTTTTTCAAGTGTCTCTAGATCGTCATGGTTCGTGGGCAGCTGGCAAAGTTGTGATACATTGTTAACGTTCGTATTATCTACAGTTATGTTATTTAGACTAAATATATCTATCAATGTCACGGATAGTTTTTTTGTTGTATTTGTTGAACCAGAAGATTGAAACAAATTTATAATGTTTCTAATCATGTCCCACTTACGAGGCGGGTGCTGACAGTCTATCACTATACTAATATCAAGGTCACTACTGTGACATATATCTGTTTGACTATCGTTGTCCGCTTTACTCCATATTAGACAAAGTCCCATGAGCCAGAATAAGGTATGCATCTTTTCATTCATAGAGATGCGGAAATAATATATTGTAAAAAAAAAATGCAAACGAATATATTTCTCTACAAAATATTACTACGCTATAATGTATCCATAGCGAGTTTATTTTTACTAAAGAACTATCAAACATGAAAGCTGCTCTATCGCTGTTTTGAAATCCTTTTAAAAGAAGGCGTAACGCATGAACAATTAGTGCAAACACTTGAAAACTAGAAAACGAGAGAGAGAGAATTAATCTTTCGTGAAACTGATAGTTGTTCCATGTCAGTGAATGAGACTCCGCCCATTGCTACATGTTTAAACCATTGATAAGAGAAGTGCTGCTTATTGCCATGCCAGGGAGAGTTTATTTAGTGATAATTGTGATGTACAAATGCCATTTGGGTGACATAGCATAGCGCTTGTAACATTTATAAATGCATGTAACATTTATGAATTATAAAGTCGGATTGTCAATGTAAAATATTTGTACGTAGCATAGCGCACGCAGTCTTGTGAGGCGATTTTTTGTGAGCTATAGAGGGAAGAGTAGAAAGAGAGAAATTAAATAACAAGCGAAATAAACAAAATACTGAAAAAGGATTACTTATATTATAAGTGTATCAATTTGTTTAGATAAGTCATGAAATTAAATTAGTAATAGGTCTTTACTAATTAGAATAAATTCGTGCCATTATATTTTTCGTATCAATGGTATTTGTTTAGCTCAATTTGTTTCTATTTAAGTCAACATTATTCATTCATAGTAATATGACGGAACCTAAGTTTACTAATTTTTATAACAGTGGCTAACAGTGAGGCTAATTGTATTGCTATTTTCTACTTCTTTAATTAAAATTTAGATGTAAAGGTGTTGTTTTTTTTACTTTGAGCAATATTATACGCTACAATCTATTGTTATTAAGCAGGATTTTTCTGGTAACAATAATCTTTTTGAATAAGATTTTTGCTGCCTAAAAATGGTTTTGAGCTTTTTGTTTTCATTCGTTATTAGTAAAGAATGTATTGATGAGAAACAACGGTTTACCTTTGAAATTTGTGAAAAATCTTTTTTCTATGTGTACTAATTAAAAAAAATACTTTCTAGATCAACTTAACTTTTATATTCGATATATTTTCTTATCGCTTATTGAAACAAAGAGAATCCCAACAGTCACTTGATTAAGGAATACTCAACATTCACTGAGATTTGTTTACTTCGTTTGTGCGAACTTCAAATCAGTGGACGCATCAGTCTCGAATCATACAAATTAAAATTTAAATATAATCGTAATTAAAGTTTGAATGTTTACATTATGAATGAAGTTTTTAATACCTTTAACCCTTCAATTGCTGAGCTGTTTTAAAATGAGTGCATACAATTCTGAAGTTTAGAGGCTAAATTACCACACGCGTTTTAAGGGTTAACCATCTTTACAAAATATATGGCGGGCGTTTCCGTAGGTCGATCTTGGCCCGCTGTGCGTAGTTTGCCCATAGAGGATCTTTCAGGGACAGAGACAGAGCTATCTGATTTGGTGATGCACGTTGACAAGCGTTCCGCAGCATATGGTATACAAATCAATGCCGAAAAAAAAAAAACACATAAATTATGACCAATAGCCAACATTGCTTTTAAAGTGACATCAGTATTAAAGGCGAAAGCTGACATGTGTCAGTACAATTAGATATCTCTGAGCTAGATTTACACAGTCCTTAGTAGCCCTTGCATATCTCAAAACAATATGGAAAGACAAACGCATAGCCAGGGGCGTAGCTAGGAACATTCCATCGTTTGGGGACCCGGGGGGGGGGGGGCTAAACATCTTTGGGGGCCCCTGCAGTTGCTTTATATTAAATTTTCAATGTAAAAAAACAGTAATTTGGCGCCCCGTTCAAGTAGGGACCCGGGGGGATTTTCAAATTCTCCCCCTCCTCCCCCCACCCTAGCTACGCCACTGCGCATAGCCCTCGACACTACAATCAGACTACTGCGCTCCATGATCACGGCCACGTGTTTATATGCTTGCGAATCTTGGGCACTTACTGCAGAATTAGAGGGAAGGACACCAGATATTATTTACAACGACCGCATCACAAAGATTACAAACAAGATTAACACAGCACTTAGAACCCACGATGACGTGCGAAAGCCCTATTAACATATCACAAGGACCTCTGGGCTAGCAAAAACCTTCCTTCCTGCAGGGAACAGTACCAGGACAAAGAAGAAGAGGCAGACAGAGACAGGTATGGGAAGACGATATAAATAGATATACGGGCCTGCCATTGAATGAAATTCTGCCCAAACAAAAGAAAAACAGAAATGGAGAAAGGCAGTCCACATATCTTTTGTTTTGTCCCTATCTTCTTCATCCCACTTTCGGTGAGAGTGTTACAAGATCAACTGTCGTCATCGAGAAGTACATAGAAGTCAAATTCATAAAGCATTGGTTATGAATTTGTAGGTGTTTTCGTGTGTGAATGTTGTTCGAATTTACATCTTTATGTTATTGTACATTAGTTAGGCTGAGGTTGTCAATAATAGTCAAACGGGATTTCAATTTGATTGGATCAATAAAAATTATCTTATCTAACTGTTCAAAGGGTAAAGGATGTGTTAAAAAAAAGGTGAAAAAAACGAAGCACCGGGTATTAGCTAGCATTATATAGAAAGTCAACCAAAGACACACTAGAACTTTCTTTATGAATTGAAATTTAGATTTTTTTAAAAAGTATATTTCTTCATTTCATGTCTTCGAAGCCGAAGAGTGTTGGGTCTGAATGTCATTAAAGACTGTCAGTTTGAATAGAAATCTAATATATACTTGAAATTAGATAAAGTAAAGGGAGGTAATTGTGTTAAGCTGGCCCCTCGTGACACGCTTGTCATACATAGAAAAAAAAGTATCATTCAAATCATCTACACTACTTTTAACTCATCTGCCACATAAATAGATAAGTCTAAATGGTTTAATCTACTTGAAATATATTTCTTTACTTAGCACGGATAGTAAGGATAACAACCATAACGTTGTTTAAATCATGTAAAGAAGTACTGAAAACTCGCTAATTATCACATTATGAAGAAATTAAACATTAGGGAGTATATTAAATCTTTCAAGAAATACACCAAAATCATTTACTTACATTCATTGACTTTATACAGCGCAACTTTCCTGTTAATGGCAGACTCACAGTGTTATTATTCTACACATCTTATCTTATCTTATATATTACAGACGTTTATTAAAAAAAAAATACGTCCTACGCATTTCATATATCTAGATATAATCTAGATATAGATCTTAATCAAAGACTTTAAATCTGCAAAGACGTTGGTTTCCCTGACTGATTCAGGCAACCCATTCCATTCGCTAATGGCACTAGGGAAGTAGGAGCACTTGTACCACTATGCGCTAGTGTATGGCATATGCCTCTATCTCTGTGTCTTTCTGAGTTCTTCTCAGAGGGCCAACAGGGAAAGAGTAATCTGGGAGGCTTTTCTAGCCACTGTAGGCGCTCAGTAAAAGCAAACTCCCATCGACTCAGTAGTCGAACCTCAAGCCCACTTGTGAGTAAGTTAAGCAAAGAACAAGCCTGCTCAGCCTCTCGGCCATTTTACTGTTAAAAAAAAATAAACAGTAACACTTCAAATCGATTATCAAGTATTAAAATCATTTCTACAATATCGTCAAGTTCTACAAAATCGATCCAAATGTAATAAAGTAGATACATAGTTTATTTCTACAAATTAATATGTTTGTTTTAATGTGGAAAAAAACGATGATTTTAAGAACTTGAAAATCGTGAATGTTTTCTTGCTTTAAATTCTTTCCATGATTTGTACACGCGTGGCAATGTATACAAAACTGGATTTAATGCAGAGTTCATAGGTAAAACTAGAACTAATACCCAGGCATATGTCTCACGAGTGACCTCATAGTCACTGACCACTGTCCGTATTCCCATGACACAAACTGGAAACCAGCAGATAAAATTTGACATCACTACTACAGACAGTTTGAGAGCAACTGAAATGTTATCTGCTCGTCTAGCTGAAGCTTGATTTTCCGTTTTAAACTTAGAACTATTTTGAGATATAGTCATAAAAATACACAACTGACCAATGGCGATTACCACAAATAAAAAAGAGTTAAAGAAAAGAAAAACGGTCACTGAATAAATCCAAACGATACCAATAGACTTCCTTAAAGGAAATCCAAGACACATTTCATTTGCAGAGTATAAAGACGAATCGTAAATCATAATTGGAATCACGGACAATAGGAATCCTAAACACCAAGCTATAGATATTAAAATATATTTACCCAAGTTTGAGATTTTGTGCTCACCAAAAGGAAATCTGATGGTCAGAAATCTTTCAAGTGTTATGAGCAGAATAAAAAAAGTGGACGTTTCACTGGACAATGTTGCCAAAGTTCCGGCTATTTGACACAATGTACTTTGTTTCCAAGACATTTCATGTACAATATAAACATCTCTATAAACAACATCTACAGAGGCAATTATGAGAAGGTAAATACCCATCAGAAGATCAGAAACACCAAGACATGTAACAAATAATACATATGTCAGATGAAGTGTTGCCCGTTCAAATAAAACACGGTAGCCCAATGCGATCATATTTCCAAAAACTGCACAAATCGCAACAATCCAGATCAAGACTCGTTTTAAAAAATCCCCAATAAGATCTTCACAAGTTGATAAAGGTTGTTCTTCTGCTTCACATTGATGTGCTGGAAGATTTTCTCCTCTGAAATATGAACAACAAAGTTTGTAGTCTGCTAACACTTTACCTGTTACTGTAATTTTATTGAAAAACTTTTCTGTAATTGTGTCGGAAACGCGAGTATTCCTTAAGTCAATAATTCCATATTCGGCATTTTCAGATAGCTCAAGATTTTGTAAATGTGTTTCTGAAATATGAAGAGATCGTATCTTTTCATTACATTTCAAGCTGATTTTTTTTATTTTAGAAAATGAAAGATCTAAGTAAGTAAGTTTTTCAAATCTTTGAAAATAAAATCTTGGAATAAAATGGAGATCAGCATTACGTGAAACATTTTAAAAAAAAAAGGTTTAAAAAGTTTGAAATAAAATCGGAATAAGAAAATGTTGAAATGTTATTGTAGCTGACATCTAAATGATAAATCACATTTTTATCAGCTATAACTCTTGTGTTATCATCAATACGACACATGGAAACTATGAAAACCAGCAACTTTTTTAAATGTAGGATATTTAAAAAATTCTCAGTTTGAGACACATCAATGCCAGAAAGATTTAGAAATGTTGTGTCTGGCAAAAAGGAAGACATGTTGAGGAAAGTGTTTGTGTCGTTGACAGTGACCGTCCCGTCGAGACAGATGAAACCAGATGGACAGTGCGGGACTTGACAGTTTAACTCATCATCACTTCTAGGACATTGAGGCTTACCGTCGCAGATATAAATAGGATGAAGTTTTTTAGAACTAGAGAAACATGCGAAGTGTAGTCCGTTAGTAACGATATTATTTTCTTCATCTTCTCCATGTGGGCAGTCTTTGACCCCATCGTGAATAAATGAATCTGGAATACAAAAAGAATTCCAGCATTTGGAGAAACCTACAGGACATTGAAACGACGAGCAATTGAACAAATGATTAAAGTCGGAACATCCCATTTGAGCACCATGTCTGTCTTTTATATAAATACATTTTGGAGCCCAAAGACAGTTAGAGCCACTCTGTCTAATAAAACCTTTATTTCTTTTTTGATATTTGTCTTTACATACAGTTACAAATTCTAAAATGTTCTGTAATGTAGAAACCGTAACAGTAAAATTATTTTCAGATAAACTTTCAGGAGTTTTATTCATCATGTAGTGGGTTACAGTAGAACAATTCAACGTCCAGTGGTCAGGAATACAAACATTCGTTGAGCACTGAGTCAGAATTCAATCATCACAGTTTGACTCATCACTTCCATCAGGACAATCTTCAATCAAATTACAGACTTGTCTTTTAGCAATACATTTAAGTCCGTGTGCATTGGGTCTCTTACAAACAAAGTTGTCGCTATTACTGCATTCTTTTAAGTCTTTAAAATTATATTTGCAAATTCTTTCGTCTTCGCCATCTAAGCAGTCTAGCACTCCATCACATACATAATTATACTATATCAGAACATTTCGGCTTTGACAAAGAAATTTCGGGAATATTAGACTTGGTAAGTTCCAATTATTTGATATAGAAGCAATCATATTTCTTTCTTTAATAAAATTCTGATTAGAAATTGCTTTTGTCCACGTCTTTGAATGGCTCATTACGATAATTTGGGAATGAAATGTCTCTGAAATTTCCTGCTCACAAAGAATATATTTAGATATGTTTGATTTGCAATCCACATTTAAAAATTCTTTCTCATTATTTGTTGACTCATTGTATTTCCACACAAAACAAGAGTTCGTATTGTATGATGATTGGTTGAAATTTTTTATTTTTAATTTTAAGTACAGAAATGGAGCAACTGGTCTATTGTTGATCCATAATAAGTTTTTATCTTATTTAGCGTTCAAAGTATTTAAGCCAATGTACAAAAGGATTAAATCTTTTGAAGGAAAATTTGTTTTTGAAAAATTATTGACCAGGTCCTTTAAGTTTGAGCGCAAAATTTTTAAATCCCAAATCTTTTCAAATATCATCAAATGTGACTTTTTTTGTTCACAGTAGTGCGCATCTGTCTGCCAATTTATGAGATTAGTTTTTTCCTCAAACAAAAAACAAGAATTAATGAAGCTACTATTTAATATGTCGTGTAGCGGAAACCATCCTTCTAAACACCGAGAACACAGTTTGAGACTCACTTCATTATTATACATTAAATCGTCCTCACTGTCAACTGTGACATGGTTATTAGAACTGTTAGGCTTACAACAACCTTGCTCATTTGAAACATTAATGTATAAACACTTGAAATATTTAACATTGTACAAATAAATGTTAAATCTATATGAGAACGTGTTTTTAGATAAATATATAATAAATAATTTTGAAAAATTGTAATTTTTCCCGAAAACGTAGCTTTCTACACTTGACACATTTTCATATATTTTATCTTCATCTTCAGTCATGGTCATATGACAGAAATCAGATATAGTGTCGATGTTCGAATCATTGACGGTAATCTTCTTCAGACTAAATACATCTATCAATCTCGCTTCCTTGTGTTTTGTTGTGTTTACTGAGCCAAAAGGTTTAAATAAAGTCAATATATTCTTTATCATGTCCCATTTCATTGGCGGATAAAGACAGTCTAATAGTATCACAATGTCAACATCACTACTATGACAGATATTACTTTGGCTACATTTAACAACATGACACCATATAAGAGAAATCCCTGTCAGCCAAACTAAGATATCCATGTTATTATATTAAATGTTATAATCCATGAAATTATATTTAATCTTTTTGTATGAATTTAGAAGGATTGTGCACGAGAGTCACAAAGTATGTAGAACTTCATGTGAAAACTGGACGCAATCGTTGCATTATTTGTTTCATGTCTGTCATTCATTCTAAAAGGCTACACCCACATAGCTTTTTAAATATCAATGACTCTGTTGTTATGCTTGGAGACATATATAAAAAAAAGAACCCATTATGAGCAAATCGAAATGTGGAAAGTTTTTTTTTAGACCAGATAAGTTTTTAACATTTATAAATTATAAATTAACCACTGAGATTTAGCGGCTGAGTGGTTAAGCGATTGGCTTCTAAACCTGAGTTCCTGGGCTCGAATCTCGGTGAAAACTGGGACTTTGAATTTATGCATTTTTAGGTCGCCTTTCAGTCGACTCAGCTCTAACGGGTACCTGACTTTAGTTGGGGAAAGTAAAGGCAGTTGGTGGTAGTGCGGACCACATGATACCCTGCTCGTTAACCGTTGGCCAAAGAAACAGATGACCTTAACATCATCTGACCTATGGTCTGAAAGGGGAACTTTAAAGAGGGCGCGGTGACAGAGTGGTAAAGCGCTTGGCTTTCGAACCGGGGGTCCTGGGGTCAAATCCTGGTGAAGACTTGATTTTTTAATTTCGGTTTCTTTTGGCGCCTTTGAATCCAACAGCTCTAATTGGTACCTGAAATTAGTTGGGTAAACGTAAATGCGAATGGTCGTTGTGCTATCCAAGTGACACCCTTGTTAACTTTAGGTTATAGAAATAGATGACTTTTACACTCTGCAATTTGTTTAGTTTAGTATGTCTGTCAGTCCGTTCGTCTGTCAAGCTTAAAAAAAAAATGAAAATCTAATTCCCTAATTTTTTGCGGCGGGTATTTTCGCATAAAAGCCATTCTACATTTAAGAGTTTTATAAATTAATGCAAAGGACATTTTGTGCACTGTCTGTTCTATTATAATTACGCATTTAACTAACCTGGATATTTTCCGGTGAGGTTCGGGCAGGAAAAAAGGGCGGGGTAAAAAATGTTTTTTTTTTAAATCTAAAATTCATTTTTTATTAAGAGGGAAAAAAAAGAGGTATTGTATTGTTTTTTTTTTCACTTTTTCATGGAACGCTATTCTCGAATACTGCTCTAACAATTTTCATATTGCGCTCCATCATGGACATACGATGGCAGGACCGTACGACAAACATGTCCTTGCGAACGCCGGTATGGACAGTATAGAGGGACTTCTTATGGTCCGACAGCTACGCTTGGCAGGGCACGTATCCCGTGTGGGAGACTAACGTATGCCAAAGGCAGTCTTTTTTTTTTTTGTGAGCTAAAAGGTGGTCGACGTAACGGAGGCGCCCCACGGAAACGTTTCAACTTTCCTTGGCTGATATAGAAGAGAGCACCTGGCTGCATGCAGCGTCGGAACGAGACAGCTGGAGGTCACTCACAAAGGCCGCGGGATACACATTGAAAGAAAATCTGCTGCCGATGACAAACGCAGACGACGAAAAGAAAATCTAAATCGACCACCTGTGGACAATGGTTTTGCTTGCCCTGGATTTGGCAAAATATGTAGGTCACGGCTGGGGCTGCATAGCCACGGGAAACAATGTACTCCTTTCTAATCTTCGAACTCGAAGACAATCCTTATATGTATATCAATGAGGAACATACTAGTTGGAACATCATTTTTTTCAAATTAAAAAATAAATAAATCTTAACTTTGGCTAGAGATTAAATTTAGGTCAAGACCCAACATCGGTTTTGAAAGAACAATCGCGCTCTTGAAAGGACTGTCTCGTTAGTGAATTTCTCCATGTAAAGCTTTATTGATTCAAGATTTACAGGGCATGGTACACTGCCTCATAGTGGCGCTCGGGTGGAAACGATCGTAGGAGGAAGCAATTAGGCTAAAGGGTAGCAAAACAAGACTCCCGTGGGGGTGCCTAAGGGGGTGCGAGAGCATCCTCATTGCACTGTGCAAAGTTGTAAAAAAGCTCTCACAACATTGTCCTGCTCCTCAAGGGGCCGTTACGTAAATGGCGGTTAGCCTGGTATAGAAAAGGAAAATGGCGGGGGTCTAAGTGTACGCGGCATCTTGTCGCGAGTCTGACCCACCCACCAGACAGAACAGAGTATACTGTTCTCATTCAGGAAGGCGAGATTGAGCTCTTGTTCACTTTTGCTGGCCTAGAGTTCCAAGAGCAGAGGGCTGAACTCTACCTGACAGTTTCAAGAAGAAGAAGAAGATTCAAGATTTAACTAAATTTATGTTTAGGAAAATTTTGCGCATCGTCTTCTTAGTATAAATTTGAAGGCCTGTTATTGAAATTCTTCAATACTTTTACATAAATTTTGTATATATTAGGTATCTATTCTAAATGTAAAAAAAATAGACATATATGAGATCTTAATAGTTCTAAATCAGAATTTCACTTTTATAGCCGTCCATATAGTGAACATACTTTGCTGAATGCAAAAGAAATGAAGCTGCTTCGGCCAAGAGAATGAAAAAGAAAGCTTCCCTGCTGTCAGCCAGCCCTAAAACTGAGGAATATAAATGCACGAACTGTGGCAAACTATGCAGATCCAGAATTGGCTTGATCAGCCACTCCAGATTCTGCCCCGTCTCAAGACGTAACCAAAGCCAGTGACTCACCTCGGCGCATCCATTGTCTTCCGAGACAGAAGGAGCCATATATATATATATATATATATATATAGTGAACATACCAATTAATAATCACGTAAACATGCCTCACCCACTGAATCAGAAAAAATCGTTCGTTCAAGCAACTGACGGTGTAACGGATTCGATACCTGAAATGAATCAATTTTTTTTTTTTCATTTTTAAAAATTATTGTTAGTTAATAACGAAAGTATTTTCTTTTTAAAGAAATTTATTTTTTATTATTTTTCTTGTTTTAAAGTATTTTTATGCTTTTTAGCGGCCCCCGAAAGTAAAAAAAGACGCTATTAGTTTTGTGTGGAATGTCTGTCCTTTTTTTTTTATTGACCGTAGTCAGAAATGGGCAGGTCCCTGTGACATTTATCAATATTTATGGCACGCTCAATCAAACTGGTTCTAAAATGAATCCGCTGTCTTTATTTGTGTCTTGGATGCTGCAGCTACCATTTATAAATAGTTGATTAGCAGAATTGGTTGGAATGTCGTTTAATGTCACTTGATCATAGACAGTTTGTTCCATTGTCAGATTGTATTGTGCAGCTAACATAACAACCTAGAAAATGGAACTAGATGGAGAGTACTTTATTAATTAGACTTAGACCATCCCGCGCATTGGGGGGGCAAGCTGTCTCCAACAAGATCTGTCCCTGGTAATGTGTGATGCCTCATTTTACCTGGTGTCCATTGATCTGAGGTTCTCCATGAGAGCGCAAAGATATGCGAGGACGTCTCTATTTGCGCTTTCCGTGGGAAGCGTGGTCGAGAGGCTAAGTGCGGCTTGAGCTTGGCTTGCTTGGCTACCTAGAAGGGGGCTCGAGGTTCGACACCCGACTCGGGCAGAGTTGTGTTTACTGAGCGCCCAAAGGCAGCACGGGAAACCAACTCCTAGATACCCCCTCCCCCCACTGGTCCACAAATGAGATTGGACCAAAGCGCTCTGAGCATGCTATAAGCATGAAAGTAGCGCTATATAAAAGCTATAATAATAATAACTCTCAGTATGAGTTATTCATTCTGTTGGAGGGCATGACACACAAACTTCATGCGACGCTCGGTCACAGCCTCATTAAGTGTCCGAGTACCAGTTCGACATAGGATTTATGACTGATATTTATTTTCAGATTATTTTACGAAAAAAAGCAAATATCTTTTAGCGTCTATTAAATAAGTGTGTGTGTGTGTTTTGGGGGATGATTTTTTAGTTGTGCAGATAGGAAATAGGAACGAGATTCCAAATGAAAGCTGTTAAACATTTTCATGTTGATTGTAAAAGTTGAGAAAAGACAGAGATTGTATTTTAAACCTAACATTTATGTTGGGGGTGGGAAATGGAAAAAGTAATACTATAATTCACCACACACGATTATGTGTGTTTGTGTGGGGATGGTCCGTTATAAAGCTAGACATTCCTATTCAAGTTAAAAGTATATTTGTTTAGAAACAATTACAATAAACAGTGCAAAAAAAAAAAAGAAGTAGGGAGCTAGAGAAGGAAAAAAAAGGATATAAAAAGAGAGAGGAAAGAGAAGAAGAAGGAGAGAAGCAAATGGAAAGATAAAAAGAGGTTGAGAGAAAAAGAGACAATTAGAATAAAAAGTGCAAAAAAAAAAGAAATAGGGAGCTAGAGAAGGAAAAAAAAAGGACATAAAAAGAGAGAGGAAAGAGAAGGAGAGAGGCAAATGGAAAGATAAAAAGAGGTTGAGACAAAAAGAAGAAGAGAGAAAGAAAGCGAAGGAGATAAAATAAGAATGAGTGGTAAAGAGAAAGAGAGAACGTGAGAGGGAGAGGGAGAGAAAGAGAGAACGTGAGAAATAGAGTGAGAGAGAAAGAGAGAGAGAGAAAGAGAGTGAGAGAGAAAGAGAGAGAGAGAAAGAGAGAAAGAGAAAGAGAGAGAGATAGAAAGAGAGTGAGAGAGAAAGAGAGAGAGAGAGAGAAAGAGAAAGACTGAGATAGAGACTAATAATAATTTGAAGCATCTGGTGTTTATTTGCTGGAGAATAATATACGTTTATTACATCATGCTATATACGTTTATTACTTTATGCTAGATAAGTTTATTACATTATGCTATATAAGTTTATTACATTATGCTAGA
>JADKLZ010001913.1:28937915-28951704 GCA_021533235.1 Biomphalaria straminea
TACAAGCCACACCTCTACACTGGTAGCCAGGTATATTTCCAGAGGCTAGACTACAAGCCACACCTCAACACTGGTAGACAGGTATATTTTCAGAGGCTGGACTACAAGCCACGCCTCTACACTGGTAGCCAGGTATATTTCAAGAGGCTGGACTACAAGCCACAACTCTACACTGGTAGCCAGGTATATTACCAGAGGTATACATGAACAACTCCCACCCACTTTTATTTGTTTAGTCCATCACATTGAGTTCATTGATTGACAGGTGACCACAAGTCAGATACGATGGACGTAAGCACTCTCTAGAGGTCACACGAGGGAACTAGTTTTTTTTTTTACTTAGTAAATCTTAATTGGAGGGTGGAATGGATTAAAGCGAAACATCTACACGGGTATCCGGACAACTAGTTTGCTTATTTAGAGAAAAAATTTGTAGAGGCCACATCTTTTCAAGTGTGACAAGTTACATGAATTATAAGCCTCAATTAGTAAGCTGGACTAAAGATCACAAACACCTAAACGATTCATCTTTACGAATTTAGCTACACAGAACACAAACCGCGAGATTATATAGTCCCGTAAGTCAGTAACTAATTATTTCGTAGAAATATATTAGCGTAAATGACACGACTAGAGCAATCTTTAAATGGAGAGCTAAACACACCCTACTCTTTATCTTATTTATTTGGTCCTTGACACCCAATTTATTGATAGACATTAACCATTTTTTAAGCCAGAATGAAAAAACACAACATGCTAATAAAAAATATTACATAGTGAATAGATATTACGGTTAAATACTTTTTCTACCGTGTTAACTTGAATATTACTCTTGCAGATAAGTGTCTTGACTTAATAACGATATTCTTAATAATTTGGGACAGTCAATTTACTCCTTGTTATTATTATTTATTTTAACTTAAGATGCGTACTTAGCAACTGTGTATCAGGCCAGGATGACTTTTACACACCTGACACCCATATGATTACTATCGTTCCCTTTTGTAACAGTTACTGAAACCACTAAAAAAATCTGTAATAATTAATTTAGGAAGATGTTTCTAACATACGTTCTTTGCATTTAACTCTATCTCTCCACAATAACTTTTCGGGTTCAGAAAGAATTTCACTACCTTTTTTAGGGTTAAATTTCAATAACGTGTTATTTTTTTTTTAATCAATTGTATAATTGGTAGAGATAATCGCATGCCCTATTAAAATAGCATACATTAAGGTTAATAAATAAAAAAATTAAGTTTAATTAATGGAATCAGATGAACGATGGTAACGTCATTCAGGAGAGAAAGAGTTAATGTTTCTTACGTACGTTCTTCGAACAATAGAGATGTGCATCCCTTACAGTTGGTGGCATCGTACATACACACAGACACACTCATGCTATAAAAATTGTTTATAAATACTGTTTAGCTTGAATAAATCAATCAGTAACAGAGTTTAAAAAAATAATGTATATAAATTGGAAAAAACTAATACCAACCAATACAGGTATGTCATTTAACAGTTTCGTAAAATGTTCAGCAACACAAGCTATTTACAAGACCTTTAGGTATCCGGCCCCGGCCAAATATCAAATTTTACTATCCGGTCATATCCGGCTCCGGCCGAATATCAAAAAGTACTATCCAGTACACCCCTAGAACCAACAAAAAGCTGAGAGAAGAAGCAGGCCTATCTGCTATTGACTAAATGCCATGCCATGCCACGTATGTTGCCGGCTTTTTAGAGCGAGGATTGGACTTAACGGCCATCTTGACGTTCATAGGAAATAAGCAATGTGATCATCTTCGTCTACGAAGGAGGAACTATATATACCATGAGGAACAAGGTTTTTATTGACTTTGTGATTAACCAGACTTTTTAAAGCAAAGGATCACCATTACAGTCCAGGTAAGTATATGGATTATACTTTACATTGAAGAGAGGTTAGACCACTAGCGGATCCAGGGGGTGGAGGAGGTAGGAGCGATCGCCCCCCACCACTCGGCCGACCCCCCCCCCTTTCGGGGCCGAATTTTAGTATAGAATTAAATCAATTAGTATATGAATGTATTACTTATGTTAATAATATATACTAGTATATTATTTTATATTTCTATATATTTTTAGATTATTTCGCCTCCCCCTATAGTGTTTTGGCCGATATGGTGGGGTCGGGAGGGGGCGGTGGCATCAATTTCGCCCCCCCCCCCAATAAGCTTTCGAGTGGGGGAGAGCGGTCCGATTTCGGGTGATGGCGGACGAATTTTAGTATAGAATTAAATCAATTAGTATATGAATGTATTACTTATGTTAATAATATATACTAATTATTTTATATTTCTATATATTTTTAGATTATTTCGCCTCCCCCTCTAGTGTTTTGGCCGATATGGTGGGGGCGGGAGAGGCATATATATATGCTGTACGCACGTTTATGCATAGGGTTAGGGTTTACTGGGGTTAGGGTTAGGGTTTGGAAAAAAATCGCCACCCCACTCCAAAGTTCTGGATCCGCTAGTGGGTTAGCCATTGTTATTAAAATTCAATTTGTATGTGCTATTAATAACTTTTTCACAAACTGTTTTAACATTCTCAATACGCTGTGATCCTATCGCTTGTCTGGATCAGTAGAGAAAACTGGGAGGGTCTCAAATGAACGCCCCTAAGATTTAGCATAGTTTTATTTGCAACGCGTCTTTCAACCTGTAGCATGCTTAGTGCGCTTTTGTCCAATTACTATCGTGGACATATCTGCGGCCGAGGACAAACGCAGACGACGAAGAGAAAATCTAAATCGACCAACTTCGGTCAATGGTTTTGCTTGCCCTGGATGTGGCAAAATATGTTGGTCACAGCTGGGGCTGCTAAGCCACGGGAAATACTGTATTCCTCACTAATCTTCGGATTCGAAGACAAGCCTTATTATTATTATTATCGTGGACATGGAGGAATCGATACTTTTTACAAGGTTTCCTTGCTGTATACGAGTGCTAAGCAAACAATTCGAGCCACATCTCAATTAAATTATCCTAGTCGATTTCAACTCAGCCCCCCCTCCTTTATTAGTTATCTTGTCATGCACGTTGTGCCAATGAGCCACACAAGTTCATACTTATATCAATATAACGCGTTAATTAGTTTGTATCTTGTTCTCGTCGATATAGATCTGTAGCCACAAGAAAAGATTATCAATAATTCTCCCGATTAAGTTAATTAGATTCACGCTTAGTTTATACTGCGAACTTAAAAGCAAGATGTAATTCACTACACAGTAAAATAACACACTTAATGTTTATAGTACATGAAGAGTTCTTTAAGACCATTAGTATCTAAATTACAGGTATGCTCTAAATAGTTTAACTTTAAAGGCTTATATTATTAAAGGCTAATACATCTGTAGCCACAAGAACAAATTATCAATAATTCTCCCGATTAAGTTAATTAGATTTACGCTTTGTTTATACTGCGAACTTGACAACAAGATGTAATTCACTACACACTAAAATAACACACTTGATGTTTATAGTACATGCAGAGTTCTTTAAGACCATTAATATCGTACGTACAGGTATGCTCTAAATAGTTTAACTTTAAAGTGCCACTTACATTATACATAATTTATAGCATACATGTTCATTTTAAACAGGATGAATATTTGCTCTTTAGCGATCTTGCCTTTGATGCTTTTGGTAAACAGCTCATTAGAAGGTAGCTATAATTTTATGATAATATTCACATCATAGCTAGAAGAATGTACTATTTTGTACTATTGTTTTTTCATTTGAAACACCTTCAAGTCGTTTAATTCAGTTAGAAAGATATACAAACATTGAATTTTAAGGTGCTGATTACTTGTAGGGAGTTTTAACTGAATCAAATTCTCCAGTGTAGCTAAACTTATAACAAAATGGAATATCTACATATTGTATTGAAGCAGTTTCATATCTTCTGTTCTATTACTAGACTTCGAAGCACTCACTTCAAGCATTCGTCTGTTTCCTTGAACAATTTAAAACAATTACCACACATTGATAATTAATTCGATTCTTTTTTGTTTTTCAATTAATTAATAAGAAACACCAGAAACATCTATGAAGCAGTGGCAAACAGACGGCAAGTATTTTGTTATTTTTTCCTTTTTTTTTTTTTTTTGAAATATATTTGTTTTGAAAAGTCTATTATGTTGTGTGTCAGACCTTATTGATCTCTTTTATGAGTCTATAATTGGTGTCAGTTCATTTAGCTTTATTACCAATCGGGGAGTTCTAATGTTTACTTTCATAGCCATAGATTTTAAGCTTGCGTTTTTGTGTGATAGTTGGATCATAATATAGCTCCGCACTATTCTGTCTGTAAGTCTTTGATTTATTGGTCTTTTTTGAATTTTTTTTTTTTTTTTATTTAACAAATTTACATAAAATATGTTAATATCTATCGTTGCAAATGACAAACATATTTAATATTACAAAGATCTTGTGATACAAATTTGAGACCAAAAGCAAACCGATTAACCACCTGAAGACAATTATGTCAGCGTTTCATGTGAAAAATAAAATGAAGATCACAGCTCGGACTTCATAACCATGGGGAAAAAAATACGGATCATCTCATCAATCTTCGGACTAGAAAATACTTTTTCAATCGTTTACTATTAACCCAGCAGAATGTTATATAAATAAATCATTTTGAGTTACATAGAAATAATTCACGTATCGACTATCGACCCTTAGGTATACTTATAAGGCTTATCTTTGAGAACATACATAACCGTTGTCTGCTTCTAATGTGTTATGGTACCATATTCTCCGTTTTTGTCTGTCTTAGCCAGTATTATGTTCTTTTAGTCTCAAGTGCATTTCGCTATTTTTGTAATAATTCTTAACTGTATCTATATTCTTGTGTGTGACTTCAACTAATGTATCTGTAAGTACATAAAAAGTAACTTAAACATGTATTTTATTTGGTATAACATCTTTAAATAAATTAATTTGTATGCAGTTTACAAACAGAGCTTATCATTTTCCTTATTATTACATAGGCTGTGATGCATTCGCTGATATTGTACTTATAATAGACTCCTCGGACAGCAGGCGCAAGGAGAAAAAGAAACTTAACACAATTTTACGCTTCAGCGCTGACCTCACGGACACGTTTAAGCTTGGGGTGGACTACGCCCAAATTGCCGCCGTCGTCTACAGCAACACGACCCAGAAACAGCTGGATCTAATTCAGATAATAGATCATGCCAGTCTCAGGAAAGTAGGTAGTTGTTAATTTTTTCTCGGGCAGACTATGAAGTTTTAACGAGCCACCAGACTAAAGTGTATATAATTGTGCCGAGAATACTCCCTGTTATGATACATTTATTCGTATATGACTTTTATCCCTTGGCCAGGATAAGAAATTGGCACTTGGCTGACCTCTCTATCTGGAGGCACCAGTTAACTAGATAAACATTTAATCACATCCTTGAGCCAACGGTATAAGTTTCACCTCTTATGTGAAGGCCTGAGGCCGAGTCCGCAATGGGAAGCTCAATATACCTATAATGTACAGTCACTTTCCGTGAGAGTGTCATAACAGAGAAACGATGTGACGATTCTGATATTATCAGTAAGCATCTTCACCAAATGCAAGTATATGTGCTAGAACATACCGTGGTAGTACACTGAAGGCGTTAGAAAAACATATAGTGGTAGCTCACTAAAGGCGATATATTAGAATATACCGTGGCTGTTATCTAAAGGCGATATATTAAAATATACCGTGGGAGCTCATTGAAAGCGCTAGAACATACCGCGATAACTCACTGAAGGCCTTTTTTGCCTATTCGTTTGGTCGGACGGATGTTTCCATGGAAATGCTACGATGAGGCTACGAAAGCTGGAGTCCTCCAAGAGAAGCGTTACTAGACGTCCTTGAAAAAGGGGGATATATTATTTGTTGAGGTCATGTCTTTCGTCAGGCACGTCTTAGTCAAGATGTGCGAAAATGTCCGACTTTTACAGAGTTATTTGTATTCATAAAATTATAAATGATGTTATGTTAAGAAGTCGTTACTTAGTATAATGGGCATTTTATGTGAAAGATCTAGTGTACAGTGATTGAGAGGTAAAGCGTTTAACTCCTGAACCGATGTGTCTTTGGTTGAAATTTGCAGTAGCATATTGATATTTTGAATTTCTATGTCTCCCTCTGAGTCCAACCAAAAGTGAATGGTACCTTACATTTTATTGGGGAAAGAAAAAGTCGGTGGTCTTTGTGTTGACTTTAAGACACCCTCGTTAACCATGGTCCATATAAACATTTATTGTATTATTTTTCTAGGCTATACTTGGTATGACGTCATTCAACGGATCAGATGAAGCTAAACCTTACCATGGCCTTGACCTTATAGCGGACATGTTCAGGCCTGATTTGGGAGGACGCTATAATGCTGGAAAAATCGCAGTTCTGATAATGGCCAAGGCCTCGGATATCCCAGAGTACAGTGAGTGGTGCTTCTACATCTAGTGTTCTTTTAATCAGCGTAGGGCAGGGGTTCTCAAATAGTGGGTCGCGACCCTTTAGAGGTCGAATGACTATTTGCGAGGGGTCGCCTAAGACCATCGGAAAATTTATATATATATATAAGCTAAGGTTTGGGTCGCCTTTAATTGGAAAATTGTATTAAGGGTCGCGGAGTTGAAAAGGTTGAGAACCGCTGGCGTAGGGTAACTAGTACCATGCCCTACCATTTTCGTTTGTCTGCCGTTGCTATTGGTGATGGTTAATATATTATGAATAAAGCTGATAAAATAAGTCAAGTGATTCACTTTGAATAAATTCTCTGCTGAAAAAGTAACCACAAATAAATGAACAATATATTGTTGTAAGGTGTCATTTCTGTTTATGAGAAAAATGAGACAAGTTCGTTCTCTATCTATATATCAGCTAGAAACTCGGCCAAGCGACTACAGGACCAGGGTGTCGCTGTTCTGGTGGTAGCCGTTGGCAAGCAGCTGTGGCTGGAGCCGGTCATTGTGGAGAGTAATAGCAAGGATGTCTTCCTGGTGGAGAAACTTGGTGACCTCGGCCAAGTCAGAGACCGAATTACATCCAGGATATGTGAAGGTAGGTCATTTATCGTAGAAGGACCTTTGGAGACACTAATACATCCAGTGGCGTTTGCTAGGGTGGAGGGAGGAGGGGGAGAATTTGAAAATCCCCGGGCCCCCACTTGAGTGGGGCCCCCAAAATAAATGTTTTTTTTACATTAAAAATTAAATATTACTCAAAATGCAGGGACCCCCCAAGAAGGTCAAGTCCCTCGGGCCCCCAAATGATGAAAAATCCCTAGATACGACCCTGGTTACTTCCTCATATATAATTTGCTATGCTTAATAAGCTGTTATTAGAAAGAGAAATGTTGCTTGCAAACTACACCTGCAGTAGACGTGTCAATATTTCCCCTGCTAACTGGTGTGATTGTGTGATACTTTTAGTATGCATTTTTATCTCCCTTTTCTTTACATTATTGTTGTTTTTATTGGCTCCATATGGGAAGAGCTGTATGTGCGCAGTCTTTCGGTCCTTTTAATAATTATGACAATGCATACTAGCCAATACATTAAACTAGAAGAGGATTAAGCAAAATACGTTTATAGCTGAAGAATAACGTTTTTTCTTATTTATACTAGATGTCTTTTGTTTTTTTCCACAGGAAGAATAAAGTTGTCCAATTTTACAACAAAGAGTCCACACGATCTGAAATAATTTCCTTATTGTAAATTTGTATTTGTATTACTTCGCAATAAAAGAGATCAAATTTTGAACTATTGTTAGTATTGAAAATTAAGTAATTACAATAGAAGCCTTTAGCGAAGACTGCAGTTGCATCTTTTATTTCTATTGTTCAAATTTGATAGCCAATCTCGAATTAACGCTTGTTCGGGTAGAGGTGAGGAAACCGAGTGTGATTTCTTACACGTTGATTTGAATAGTAAGAGACACAACACGACACCAAGGGATTGATCTTCAGGACGTTTCTAATACAATCTTATTTAACGAAGTTTCTAATACAATCTTATTTAACGATGTTTCTAATACAATCTTATTTAACGATGTTTCTAATGCAATCATATTTAACGAAGTTTCTAATACAATCTTATTTAACGATGTTTCTAATACAATCTTATTTAACGAAGTTTCTAATACAATCTTATTTAACGATGTTTCTAATACAATCTTATTTCACGATGTTTTAAACATGTCTTGCAAATTGCAACCAATACGTTTGAAAATACTAATAACTTTAAAATACAACAAAAAAATGTTTACAGAATAGATTGCAATTAAATTTCCTTACATTAAGTGACATGACCTAAATGAAAGGGAACAGATCAGCTTATTACTGAGTAAATGTTGGCTTAAGTTATTTGAAGAAATGTTCGCTTAGCTTAAATTCTTTAATTCTGCTTTGTGGTTATATTCCACATTCAAACAGAACCTTGAAATACAAAGTCAGTTAAACAAATATATATTTATACATACCACATTTTTCTCTGAAATACTACAGCTGTGAAGTAATGTAAACAATTTCCAAAGTATCGAATACGGAAAACAAACAGAAAGCTAATGCCAAAATTTAATTAAGCTTTAAGAACAAATGTATTAACATAACCGGGGATCAAAATTGAGTTATACTTGTGTATCGAGTCAATGAGACGTTATGTAGGCAGGTGAGGGCTATATAAAGGAGATTCGGTTCATTGACATTGGAGGGTTGGTAACGAGACAGCATCCCAGGTCACATCACACTGTAAGTATATACATTTAATATAGCTTTTAATACACGGTCATTGGGTTGTAGCACCAAACATCTAGTACGACTAAAATGGTATAAGTGTGTTATGAAGTGTATGTGCATCTTTCTGATGTGACTTTAAGAGAAAAGGGGAGCGGATGTTTTTAGTTGTAAAGGCTGATTAGATTATATTGCGTATCAACCTCTTAACGCCGAGCTTGGATAAAACTTCAATTAAATTTCACTAAAAAAAATGAATGCATATTTTATTAGTAAATATACAAAGACGACTGAAGTAATGATAACTTACACGATGGAAACAAATTACAACTCATTCAAACATAGACACATCTATATGTACTCTCTTTCTTTCCTGTGCTTCCTACTCAAACACTTTCACACACCATTTCATCAACTGAACTATATCAAACTTCATAAACGCGCTTTTTTTTTTTTGCGGAAATTCCCGCACTCCGCTCAAATGTTTCTTTGTATTTTGTAAAAGTTGAGTGAATAAATAGAAGTTCCTGAATAGTTTGCATACCCTCTAATTTAAAGCTCATAATATTAGACTAATAGACTAATTTAAAAAAAGCATTGTATATCACAGTCACTCGAACACAGCTATTGAAGAGGTTTTTCTTGAAAGATGCCTTCACAAAACGCTCACAATTCATAAAAATAACCTGCACCCATTAAGCCACTGTTACATAAGATCTGAACGAAGTGATCGACTCTTTTCATTAGGACTAAAAAAAGAAAGATTAAAAAACTCCTTCATCCCGCTTTCTGTCACTGTGTTATATAATCATCTGTCGTCTTCGAGACGTACATAGAAGCATTAGAAGTCTAATTTAGAAAGCGCTGGTTATATGTGTGCAAGTGTTTTAGTGTGTGAATGTTGTTCTATTGCCTTTATTGTTATTGTACAGTTGTTACGCTGAGGTTGTCAATTGTAGTAAAACTGAAATTCCATTTGATTGGCTCAGTAGAAATTATCTTATCTTATCTATTTCTTATCTTATTGACTGCCAAAAGAACAATTGAATGATGCAAATGTAAAATTGGCATTGAATGTGGCTAACTTGTCCAACGGGTAGAATATGGAAGCAGAATTTAAAGAATGCTCTCGGTTTTCTTAGGGAGAAATTATTAGTTTTTTTGTTTTTTTTTATTTCTGCCAAACGTTTATCTGTGTTAAAAAAAAATAAACTAGCTAAATATTGATCTCTTTTACAAAAATTTTAATGCAATGCAAATTACGTTAACGCTTTTATCCCGTTTATACATATTTTTAATAATCTCTTTTCGTTCTGTTCTAAGGAACTGATTTGCTAAAAAAAAAATGAGAATTTTAAAGTGTATTGTTTTGGTAATACTATTGGTTCAATCTAATGGATTCTTCAGTAAGTATTAAAACTTAATTATAGTAACTACTTTACGTAAGTAAGACGACCGAAACGTTTGTGTATTATTTACAAAGCAAACTTTAACTCACTTCGTCTGGTAAAAAAAAAAAAATTAACACGTTATTGATGCCACGCCTATTCTCGGATCATGTTGAAAGGTTGCACAATTATTTATTGGCGAAAACAAATTTACCAATCAAAGGTAATCACATACTATCGCATCAACAGAGGAGATAACATGTTCAGTACAAATCAGCATTTTTTGCTAAATATGTAGGGTTTTGATCATCTGCACGTTATTTCTCCCACACCCATTCTTGGATCAAGCAGAAACGTCCGACAGCTATTTATTGTACCTACCGAAGAAATTATGAATCAATTAATTTTTTTCTTTTGTTTTTTTGTTCTCTATATCGAAAAAGGGAAAAAAATACATTATTGAGATATATAGTTGTAAGTTTCGAGTTCTTTCCCTTTTTAGCTTTTTTTTTTTTTTAATTATAGTTTTCCTTGTTTATATTTTATGTTTTGAACAATCGCTAAGAAATGTAGATTATTACGTTCTCGCTAAGACCTCATTATTATCATTAAAGTTGTTAAGGGAGGATATTATTTTTATATGCTGTAATATTAATAGAGATTATGAAGATAATTTCTATGTACTTTTAGTATTATGAAAACCTTGTTTTTTTTAGTTTTCCAATGATTAAATATTCAATTACTCTTTAGTCAACACTCTGGGTAATGTGGCTAAGACGATCGTCGATACCGCTGGCAAGGTCATAGGCACAGCGGGCAAGACTGCGGAGAACCTGGTGGAGACTTCCGTCAACACTGTAGGCAACGTTATAAACACGGGAGTCAAGACTGCGGGTAATGTGGTTGAAACTGTGGTCCACACTGGTGTGGATGTCTTCTGTGCTGTGGTGGGAGTTCTGGTACCATGTAGAGAAGGTAGGTTTAGAATGTGGTAATGTTTAGTTACCATTTAGAGAACGTAGGCTTAAAATGTGGTGAATGTTTATCTACCATGTAGTAAAGGTAGTGAAGCTGTCCAACATGTATAGTATCAATAACAGTAAAACGATTCCAACTTCGATGGGCGGGACATGTAGTCCGCAAGCCAGAGAAGCGCCTTCCCAGACGACTTATCTATGGGGAGCTGTGTGTAGGAAGGCGCTATCAGGGAGGCCAATACAAGCGCTACAAAGACACTCTCAAGATCTCCTTCAAGGAATGCGATATCGACATTCACGGCTGGGAAGCACTAGCTCTCGATCGCTCCTCATGGCGTGAAGCTGTGAGTCTCGGAGTCTCAAGATATGAAGCAAGAAGAGAGGCCAAGGCGAAAGAGCGCCGAACCAACAAAAAAACTGAGAAACAGTCCCACCTGCAATTGACCAAACCTACCTATGCCACGTATGCGGCTGGCTTTTTAAAGAAAGGATTGGACTTTACAGTCATATTTGAGTTTAACAGTTCTAAATGCGGACCGAAACTTATCCGAAACTGTTCGAATATTACCTTTCCATTGGACTCATCGGCTGCATGTAGAGGGTGACATATTTTTGACACGTAACTACTGCCCAGACTAGCATCTCATTACATTAGCTGTACACGTTAAACTATAGTCGTGCTAAGACGGAAGGAGTCTCAACAATGAAATTTGTTTAGCTTATATTTTTGTTATTAACTTCTCAGCTATGTACTAATAACAAAGAGTTATCTAATCGCCAAACTTGTTGTGTTATATGAGACCATTAACTACTTTTAATTACATTTTGTTTCAGTATCAGGTGGCAGTGGATACAGTGGTAATGTATTGGTTTTTAAACTTTAAAAAAAAAACTTGCCTTATTAACAGAAAGAATTGTCATGATTGTGAACTATAAGTGTGTCAGATTTGGTATTTCTGTGTTCGCACCAAGAGAGACAATCTTTTCATCTCATATGAAGAAATACGAAGTCTGACATTTATATACACTTTTTTTTAATGAGTTCAAATCCATTCACTCTTTATGGGTACTTATAATTCATTGTTAGGCCCACATGATATTATTTTTAATAACTGGGCCTAAAAAAATCTGTAATTTATAAAACCTATGACATGTAAGGGCTTGAGATCATATTATTTCATTCTTTTGTAATTTTGAGATCGAGACGGATGTTCTTTTCATTTAAGGACAGCTTAACACCCCCCCCTCCCATGGGTCAAAATAATCATTTTTTTTATAACTGAATATTATATAACATTCCTATGTGGGTTATGTGGTGTATACAGCATGTCCAAATTTAAAGTGGAAGTATTTGAAATATTTTTTTTATATTTTATAATTTTACATATATTATATATAAATATTTATTATTTTTGTGCCCTTTTTTCCTATTAGCTATTTTTAGCCATTTTTGTTCATAGATGGCAAATAAAAAAATTTCTATATGAATATTTAGCCTTGAAATTCGGCACAAATAATGTGGATGTGTAATAATGTGTATATATATATATGTATGAAAATGAAGCAGAATAAATACAAAAGGTTGAAAACTTTTAGAGTAATTAATTTTTTTCTATGCCTACACCCTTATAAAAACATGAAATAATGAATAAAGAATAAAAAATAATCAAGAAATCTTGACATGAAAACACATAAATATTTCATCATTTTAGCTAAAAACAGCCCCAAAAATATTTTTTTCTCAAAAAGTTGATAAGATATAAAGAAAAATTATTTATTTTCTTCTTATTTGCATGCCTACACATAATAAAATAGTTTTTTTTTATTATTATTAAATCATGCTATTAAAAAAAATATGTTTGGGGGTTTAAGCTGTATTTAAGTGTAGTTACTGTTCAATGTATATGTTCACCAACAACAAAACCAAGGAAGGCCTTACAGTGAAACCCCAGGGCTCAAGACGTAGATGAAGACCAAAAAGAACGTGGCGACGCAGTGTACTAGAGGAAGCCGAGAGGTTAGGAAAGAGCTGGAAGCCATTAACAAATCTTGAAAGTGATCTTGGAGTTTGCGGGTTTTTACTAAGGCCCATGACGAACGCAGAAGGAAAGATGATGATGACGATAAAATAGATATTGCATTTAAAAAGAAAACTAAGTCGAAATAAATTGGCCTATTCAATTTACGATAAAGATAATAAACAATATTCAACATCATCAAATTATGCCAACACAGCTCTTCATTTTAAAAAATACTGATTAAATCTTTGATTAAGAAGAGGTTTAATAATATAAGTTTAGCGATTGAACATTACATAACAAAAAATATTATATATATATATATATATTACTAATGGGCCTTATCTAATATATTAGATAACTTTCTACTTCTAATGGTATTCTATTCAATTCACAGCCCCTCTACCCATCAGATGCAACGCCTTTGCTGACATCGTCTTTGTTGTGGATGCCTCTTCCAGCGTCGGATCAGTCAACTTCAAGAAAGTTCTTTCACTGGTGGCCAACATGGTAGCGTCCTTCACCTTTGGCGCCAGTAATGTTCGTTTTGGCCTGGTCGTGTACAGCACTGAGGCTCAGATCTGGTTCAATCTGGATGAGTACAACATCATCTATGAATTG
>JADKLZ010001913.1:28951714-28968366 GCA_021533235.1 Biomphalaria straminea
TCAGTTCAATGACTAAGATTCTCCTCTCTAGTTCTGCAATTAGTGTCCAGGATTTACAAGCATATACGCATTAGACGAATCTTTATTACAATTCCTATAAAATGTTTTGGCTAACACTTTCTATGTAAGATTAAAAAAGTAAGAAAAAAAATCCAGAAATATCCCGATGAACCTTTTTTTTTACTAAAAATTAGTTGTTATAATTTTAGTTACTAGCATGCATGCTTTTTCTTAATATTTTTTTCATGTGTGAAATGCGCCACTCTTTATCTTGTAACGCGCCACTTTTGGTGCGTGCGTCATACATTGGCCACCCTCTGACCTATTTTAAACTTCAAATTGTATATTGCTCTACTTAGCGTTAAATATTTTTGTCAGAATATTCTGGAGACTCCTTATGACGGGGGAAACACGTACACCGACAGGGCGCTGAATCTCATCAGTGACACCTACATGTTCGAGAACCACGCTGGGGGAAGAGAAGACGCCCCTGGCATTGTTGTCCTCATTACAGACGGACAGTCTAATAACCCCACAGCAAGTAAGTGTGTTTTGAAATTTTTTTTATGAAGCGCTTAGCGCAGCAGTTCTCAAACTTTCATGTTCGACGACCTCTATATTACAATTCCCCTACTCAGCCGCGACCCGACCCACAGGTTGAGAACCCACAGGATGAGAACCCACAGGTTGAGAACCCACAGGTTGAGAACACCTAGTGTAGAGGAATCAACGGTATTGTTAGGAGATGTATAGAGATAAACTATACCCAAGGCGGGATTAGCTGGGATTTAAGCAATCATAGTTTCTGGGCAAGATTTCTGTGGTGTCTTCTTTCATATTCTGAATTCTTAAATGTAAATCTCAATTCATACTATTATTATACTTTTTAAACAGACGTTGTTCAATCAATCTTTGTTACTGTCATTGTTAGCGGTTAGAAATATCCATTGTATGAGAGGTCATGTATCTGTACAAAGAGAGACAAGTATATACTATATTTCCCAGCATGTGCAAGAGGGGGACGTCCAAGGGGGGTGAGGGTGATGGCTAAGGATTGCTGGGGTCAGAGGTGGTTGGAATATCAGCAGGGCTTCATTCACCAATTGCAAACAAACGCCCTTGAGTTGCGTGCTTTATTATCTATTACATACAGCTTACGACCTATATAGAATCAAACATGTATATCACTTGACCGTTCGTTTTGGAGACTGAGGTTAGAACCGAATCAGATACCACATTTGAAATAAACCGTGCTGAGATTACTCCCTTAGAGCACGGAAGAGGAAGCGTGCAGTGAGTTGTAGGGTCGCCTTATCCCCGTACAAGGACAGACCCTCTGCCACAAGTGGACCAGTTCTCTCTCTCTGTCATTACCTTGTCCCGATCGTTCGTCTTGCAGAGCGCGACATTCGTGGAGAATGTGCTCTATTGTCTCATCGTCCTCGAAGCAATGGCGGCACCGTGTGTCGAAGTTCTCCCTTCATCGCCCAAAGTACGCACCAATTGGGCAATGTCCAACTCGGAACTGGGCTAGGACTGCCTGTTCCGCACGGCAGAGCGTCCACCATGCATCCTTTCGGTCTGGTCTACTCATCTGCTTGTGAAGCTTTCGGCCTTTTCCGGAAGCTTCCCGGCTAGCGTACCATTGTGCCAACAATCTGTTGTCGGCTAGGTTAGAGCCAGACCTGCCCCTGCTTATGTTCGGATACATCAGGTAGGGCTAGGGAGCGTCATGTTAAAGATATGTTTCAATAAATAAAGTTTTATATGCTTTTAAATATCTTGATATTTTTGCCTCACTAGCAGAATAATGTAGAAGAAGAGACGAACATAACAAATCTGGTTTCCATGTTAGTGTGCTTCTTTTTATGAAGTTTGAAAATTGTGTAGTTTCTGGATGCCTTCTTTAAAGGGTGAGGTCCTGCATTATTTGCAAGGTGGTGATTACTTCTCTTTATATACAATGGAAACACGAATGTGCAGAGACCTTTCTCACTAGCTATTGAAACAAGGTGATCAACTTGAGGGAACTCTTACTTCTATTACTAGAGTACTTTTAATATTGTTTTAAAAACAGCAGCCATTGCAAAAAAAAAATTAACCAAACTTTTGTATTTTTAGACAAAACCTTCCATAAAATACTTATCACAATTTAAATTACATAAATAGACAAGGGGCATAACACTTGTAAATTAGAAGGCGCATTACCCAGCAAAGTTGTCTAACTTGATAAAGAAAAGAAAATAACGAAGTGTTTAATAGGTTAACATTTCTAGACGATTATAAACCTTGTGAACATTATCTTGTTACTTTTATCTTTTTTCGATAACACCTCCTATTAATGTAAAATTGTACCGAAACAATAAAAAATAACTCACCGATTCCCCGGTTGTTGCCGCTATCACTATGATTTCAGACTTCTCGCCGCAACACGATCCAGTGGTAATGAGTTAATAATCCTTGGAAAAGAAATACTTTACAATGCTCCAAATCGAATCCACGTCCATTGATCAACAAACATAAAAAAGAAAACAATCCCTCAATCGAGAGAATCAAAAACTAACGTTTTGTAACACACTGACACACTCATCGGGGTCATTTTGGCCATTCAATATAAACAAGAACCAAACTGATTCGCACGTGAAAGAAAATGGTTAGTATAGTGGATGAGTAGTTAAGCGCTAGGCTTCCGAGCCTGTGGTCCTGGGTTTGAATCTATGTGAAGACTAGGATTTTGAATTTCTGTACTTTCATCGCGCTACAGAGTCTACCCAACTCTAATAGGTACCTGACTTTAGTTAGGGAAGTAAAGGCAGTTGGTCGTTGTGCTGGCCACATGACACCCTGTTCTTTAAACGTAGGCCATAGAAACAGATGCCCTAAAGATATTAAGGTCTGAAAGAGGAATAGGTGTGCAACAATATATACCACAGAGGACTCTCTGCTTGTGCTTTAATCGATTGTATAATGTTATGACATGATTAGAAAGGAGATTTATTTCGGGAATAATAAAGGGATACGTTTTACTTAGTTACGGAAATGACGAAAAGTTAGATTAAAAAACAGAACTATTTAGTCGACACAAACAATAATAATAAATACGTTAATATAATGAAAACTGCATCTTATAGAACAATCCTCATCACTATTTAGTAGTTAAAAAAAACAACAGTCTATGCCACCAGGCTTTCAACAGTGCTTTACCCCAGTCCACCCCATTACATTACCCATGACCCTTTTTTTTTTCAACACCAGCCACACAATTAACAGTGACCCTTATGACCTCTAAACAGGTAGCGGACGCAAGGGCCTAACTTATAGATTGAAGTGTATAGCATGATTGAAATACACCTATACAAACATATCATTCACAAATCTAAAACCTTAATCAAGTTTATTTCGGGAATTGTTACACGAAACATTTTTCAATGATATCAGGCGATAGAAATTAATAATGGCTTGTATCTCCTAACTGACGATACCAACACTGATTGGACCCCACGAATTTAAATTATTTTTTGGTTTTATAAACTTTAATTTGTGTTATTTAAAAAGAGCATGTGGTCTATAATTATATACTTAATAGAACATTTCCTGATTACATACAAAAAAGTTTTTGAAGCTATATCATAACAGGGAAGTGAAACACAAATGTACAAAACGGATAATTATATCGGAACATGGAAAATAGACCAAATAGAAAGATAGAAAGAGTCATCTCATCTCATCTCAGCCTGTGGTCCCTACTGGGGCATAGGCCACCAACCAGCTTTCTCCAGGCATCTCGGTTCTGGGCGAGTCTCTCCAACTGTCCCTATGTCTTGCCCATCTGCTTGGCTTCTGTTTCCAGATCGCGGCGCCATGTGTTCCTGGGCTGTCCTCTATTCCTCTTTCCTTGGGGGTTCCAGGTTAGGGCTTGCCTTGTTATGTTGGATGCCGGCTTGCGCAGGGTGTGACCTATCCATCTCCAGCGTCTCTGAAGGATATCTAGTTCAATGGGCTGCTGTTTTGTTCTTGCCACAGTTCCTCATTCGAGATCTTGTCTGGCCAGCGGATCATAAGAATCTTCCTCAGGCAGGTGTTGATGAATACCTGGATTTTTTTTGATGGTGGTGACGGTGGTTCTCCAGGTCTCTGCTCCATAAAGTAGTATCGGCTTAACAATGGTGTTAAATAGCCTTATCTTGGTGGTGGTGCTTAATTCCCTAGATCCCCAGGTGTTCTTCAGCTGATGGAAGGCTGCTCGAGCTTTACCAATGCGGGTTTTGACATCTGCATCTGTTCCACCATGGTGATCTATAATGCTGCCTAGATAGGTGAAGCTTTCCACCTCTTCCAGCGCCTCACCTTGGACTATAATGGGTGTAGTGTTTGAGGCCTTTATTTTGAACACCTTGCTCTTTCCTCTGTTTATGGTAAGACCCATTCTAACGGAATTCTCTGCAACAATATTTATCTTTTCCTGCATCTGCTGCTGTGTGTGAGAAAGAAGAGCTAAGTCATCTGCAAAGTCGAGTTCATCTAACTGTTTCCACATTGTCCACTGTATACCGTTTTGCTTCTGGTCTGTTGCTGTCTTCATGACCCATTCTATGGATAGTAGGAATAAGAAGGGGGAGAGTAAACAGCCTTGTTTCAGTCCTGTTTGGATTTCAAATGCCTCTGTCAGTTGTCTGCCATGCACTAATCTGCAAGTCATCCCTTCATATGACTTCTTGATGATGTTAGTAATTTTTTCAGGCACTCCATAGTGTCTTAACAGTCTCCAGAGGGTCTGTCTGTCCACACTGTCAAATGCCTTTTCATAATCTATAAAACTGACGTAGAGAGGGGAGTTCCATTCCATAGACTGTTCCAAAATTATGCGCAGTGTTGCTATCTGATCTGTGCATGATCTCTCCTTTCGAAAGCCGGCTTGTTGGTCACGAAGATGTGGGTCTACAGCATCTTTCATTAGGTTTAACAGGATGCGATTAAACACTTTCCCTGGAACGGACAGTAGCGTTATCCCTCGATAGTTGGAGCAGGAACCAAGATCGCCTTTCTTTGGGAGTTTGATGAGGTAGCCCTCCTTTCATTCTGGTGGCACTTCTTCATTTTCCCATATCTTGCAGAAGAGAGGGTAGAGTAACTTCACACTTGTTTCAATGTCTGCCTTTAGTGCTTCAACTGGGATGCTGTCAGGTCCTGCAGATTTGCCATTCTTCGATTGTTTGATTGCTCTGCAAATTTCTTCCTTGAAAGAGTACATTGAAAATATTTTACCAATGTCTAACGTTATCACAACAGCTCAAATGACTTACATCTGTATGTGCTAAGCAATCGAGAAAATAATGAGTCAGAAAATTACACAGAGATTGAAATTATTTTTTTTATTTCGTCAACAGCTCTGAATGCCTCTAAACGTCTCAAAGACCACGGCGTCACCATCTTCTCCGTGGGTATCACATCCAGCATCAAGGAGTCAGAACTCCAGGGAGTAGCCAGTCGGACTGAAAACGTTTTCAAAGCCACAGACTTTGACGCCTTGGCCGGTATTCTTGGTCAGATCGTGGACAAAACTTGTGTAGGTCAGTGAACCTTGGTCATTTGTTGTAATAAAGTAATGTGAAGCTTGTGTTACATTATAATTAACCAGTGTTTCCCAAACTGTGTTCCGTGGGACTTAATTGTTCAACAAACTAATGGAAGAATCCTATACTATTAAGCGAGCAATTCTTGTATATATTGTAACGAACTTCACTATCAGGTCTTCTGCTCACACTGCTTAGCAACAACACAACACATCTAATACAAGAACTTAACAAGAGCTTCATTAACAACAGTGGCGGTTTAATAACACATACACATCAGCACAGCCAGTTCACAATATTTGTCTACACTAACTTCACATCTAACTTAACAGGAATAGAACAGCCTAACTAACACAACAAGCATCTAGAGCGTATAAGCTACATTTTCAAAGCCTTCTTATTCACAAACACAGTTCTAACTATCACTGTCTTTCTCTCCGCTGGACTCTCTAACTGCCTACGATTCTGACTGTGCAACACACACACAGTTCTCGTCCAAGCTTTCGGGTCGCTTGCGTACAGCACAGGTCACACCGTTGACCTGTGACCCGCCTTCGTATGTGCGTGTCAGTGGGTCTCACATGTAAACACATTCAGTCCATCACTGTAGAGTTGTAACAATATGTACGTATGTATTTATGTATATATATATATTTATATATTTTATTTCGAAAACGGCTCTAACGATTTTCTTTAAAATTTCAAGGCATGTGCATATTAGTGAGAAAAAAATCTGAACTCATTGGCCACATCGGGAAAACTCGAGTTCGACCGTTATTTTGATTCGAAAATGTCTCAAAATCGATAAATTAATTTTGGCTCTAAGGTTTTATGAATGAAAATTTTCCATGCCGTGAACGGGAAAAACACTTCTTACGTCACTAGGCTTACCGTAGTACACTAAAATATTTCTTTGCAAACAAGAACGTGTTTATGAATGAAGGGATGTGTAAAAGCAGACCACGGGCTGTAGCACCACTGGGATGGATGGATGGCAAAAGCCGGTATGAACTTCTTATTGTCCGACAGTCAGGCTGGGCAGGGCATTTATTTAACCGAGCAAGGCTCGGCCACCTGATATTTAAGAATAATTTAGAATTCCTGTGTGCCTATAATGTACCTCCTCTAGCGGTAAAACGGCAGTCGTTGCAGAGTGCGGCCCCAGTAACTCACAGAATGTTTTAAGTTATGTATATTATAATTATGTTTTATAAGCAGTCTCGCTTAAATTCCGACTTATTTCATTAACTATTTACTTAACGTGTAATTTTTTTAATTATTATAATACCAAATATAATCATTCAAGAATTATAAACATTTTATTTTCAGCCAGTAGAGGAACCAAGGAAGTCATACAAGGTAACAACGTCTATTGAATAATATTATGTTGTTTCTATTACATTGTAAGACGAATATGGAAGTGTTAACAATCGTCAGAATAATAACAGCATGACATAATCATTAATACAATTACATTCCTTCTTCTTTTCTTCCCTTTTAGTTTCTACTCCCAAGACTAGTAAGTATGAAAAAAAAAAGATCGAAGTATATATTTATTGCCACAAATCGCTTATATATAGGCGTCTCCTTGGATAGTTGTGCAGGCTCGTTGTCTAGATGTTGGGTAGATTACGTGCCATTCTAAGCCCTAGCTAATTTCCATCAGGAAGACCTTACCATCAATCAGTGGAGATTCTTAATTCAGAATATACTAGCAAACTCTTGAAGAAGAACCAGCTCTATGAAATAGTTAATAATGAATTTATTAAGCTACTTAACACTGCAATAAATAGGCTACAAACTATGTCGATTCTATCGCCTTACATAGGAGAAGATTTAGACTTGATAAGGCCCTATGCTAAATGTAATATAGGACCGCTTGCAATCAAGATAAGGCAATGTTTGTGGGAAGCGTGTGCTTGAACTTGGCTTGGCTTGGCTACCTAGAAGGGGGCTTGAGGTTCGACACCCGACTCGGGAAGAGTTATGTTAACTGAGCGCCCAAAAGCAGCACGGAGAACCAACTCTTAGATACCTGGACCCCGGGGCGGACTGGCTATATGGGCATTCGGGCAAATGCCCGGTGGGCCGGTACCCAAATGGGCCTTTAGGGCCATTGATGGGCCACATAGATACCACTATGTATTAAATTGTTTAAGATTTTAAAATATTCTCTTATGAAAGGGCCCTCTATGCATCATGTTTTAAAAATCTCTATACAGTGTAATCTAACTAATTTTCTGAAATAATGTAATAGCCCGCATCCGTAGACAGTGTTACTAGATCTAGTAGGAGTCATCATTTTAGCAATTAAAAAGCATCGTAAGGCCTATACTTCCTATCAAAATATAGATCTTTCTGTATGTGTACCGTTAGCGATGCTCAAACTAAACATAATTATTTTGAAGACAAGTAGGCCTCGAATCGGATGCCCATCATATAATATGCAATTCTTCTTCTTCTTCTTCTTCGTTCTCATTGTTATGTTGGAGGGTTCAGATCACTACACCAATATCTGAGATGAACTGCGCAGTGGTTTCCAAGTCAGGGAGCTCTCCATATAGTTTTCTTTCTATTGGGGTGTTTTGGGGCCAGTGTCTTAGTCGGGCCTCTTGGTAAAGAGCGCAGTCTTGGAGGACGTGGTCTGCATTCTCTGATGACACTCCACATGGGCAGATATCACTGGTTCCAATTTTGAGCTTCCGGTACATGTGTTGTCGCATTCTGTTGTGTCCGGTCCTGAGTCGAAAGATTACACGTTGATCTTGTCGGGATAGCTTATAGTAAGCATCATCTTTCTTGTGATTTGGATGTGAGCTTGTCCATTTCTCATTTATTTTATTTATAATTAATTTCTTCCGGGTAGAGTGCAGAGTTCATTTGTGAGCCACTTCTTCCATCCTTGGCGAGTGAGTCAGCCTTCTCGTTTCCCTCTAGTTGAATATGAGCTGGCACCCACTGAACAACAGTCTTTTTGCTGTTGTTGTTGAGTTTTTTCAGTGCTGCTCTGAGGTTTTCAACACAAGAGAATCCAGAGTTCTGCAAGCCTTGAAGGGTTGTCTTCGCATCGGTCAGCAAGACAATCTGACTGTGTGGGGAACTTGGATGATTAGCTAGCATAGTAGCAGCTAGTGTTAGTGCTTCCCTTTCTGCTCTGTGGATATAATATGCAATTTACGGGCCTGATTGTGTAGAAATGCCTGGGCCGATTTCGACACCCAGTCCGCCCCTGCCTGCACCTACTGGTCCACAAATGAGATTGGACCAAAGCGCTCTGAGCAATATAAAAGCAATAATAATAATGTTCCCTTGTTCTTTCTTCTTATTATCTTGTTCACCAGGATCTCAGCTTACGCGTGGTGAGCTCTACAATAACGGGTTGTCTGAGCCAGCCAGGAAAACAAGTGACTTGGCAGTATTTAAGTCACAATTGTAGAATTTTTGCTACAATTAAAACGCATTATGAAAGAATACAGTGAGAGAGAAGACAATATTTGCATGCTATTGAATCTTAAATAAAACTAAACCTAGAATACTAGATACACTAGATACACGCACAAAAATAAGTTATATATTATACTGATATTCTAATTAAATTTTAAAAGTAGCCTACATGCTGTATTGCTGACATCAAACAGAACTGCTTACATTTCTATATTTCATTATTTGTGGGTCTAAAAGGGTTTTCATATTTACCGAAATTATATAAAAGCACTCTAATAAACTATGTATATAAACATTGCTATGTGTTTAATGGATACATAATATCCAAATTCTTTATCACAAACGTTTTATTTATTTATTAATTTTATTTAACCAGCTGCTCAACCAGGTAAGTTATTTTTTTTTTAGTATCAGCATTCTATGCTGTTTAAATTTTGAATATTGAAAGTTAACATAAATGTATAATTATGGAGTTTTAATTTAACTCTTGTTAACATTCTATTGTACACCTCGATTTTATCAATGGTTATAGAAGACTATGTAGGCATTTGTTATTCGTTAGCATATAAAAATTTTACCATCTTAAACTATTTAATGTTTAAATTAATTTTTTTTTTGTATTTCGGATTCTAGCACCAATAGCACCAGGTAAGCTCATTTTGAAATATTTATTTTTAGATTTTGGGTTGTTGGATCAATTTTCTCACGTAGGCCTATCATCAGAAAGGACGATTAGCCAATAACATTTTGGACCCAAACTAACGCATAGCGTCAGGGAACCAGACTTGGGGCCATTGTGATGACAGTAGGAAGTGAATACATTACGACCCTGCAGCCGCGATTAACTAATTAAGTTGTACTTTTCATCTAGTCTATCAAGTATTCACTGTAATTTGTGTGTTGATAGATCTATTTTTCTATAGTTATGAATATGAAAATGATTCCTACCAAACATATCTATGTACATAATGATTTAGTCTCGTGTTGATTCCTTATCAGCTTTTCAATTTTGAAGTTTAGAAAATGGCTGCAGAATGCAGAATGTTTAGAATTTCATCATGTTTAAATAGTTCTACAGAGTGAATGTAAATGGATTGATAACGTTTAATGATTATGTTCAATGATGTCTAATTTGTTTCGGTCCTCGAGTCTTATACATTTCCAACACATGTCTTTCGGCCTTCAGTTCTTATACATTTCCGACACATTTTTTTCGACCTTCGGGCCTTATGTATTTCCAACACCTGTGTTTCGGTCCTCATGCATTATAAATTTCCGACACGTGTCTTTCGGCCTTCGGGCCTTATACATTTCGGCACTCAGCTACTGTAGCAGAGGCGGCCTTAGCAGTGCGCGGGGCCCTGGGCTAGTGTAAAATCAAAGCCTCGAATATTTGTGCGATGGGCTGACCATGTAAAAAACATTATCTTTATAGGGCCCCTTCAAACGTGAGGCATCCCCACTCGACATCTCCTAAGACCACCTCTGTATTTGAAATATGTGGCTCATTATATTCAACATAAGCCATTTTTAGCGGCCCCCGTAAGGGGAAAAAGCCGCTATTAGGTTTGTGCTAAGTGTCCGTCTGTCCGTCTGTCCGTCTGTCACACTCAGGGCGCCAAAACTAGAAGAGATACGAAAAATATTTTTTCACCATTAAATGCGGCTTGAAAGGTTTAGGTGCAACGGCTACTTTTAGTTTTCTAAAAGCAAACCGTTTAATTTATAAAAATTATTATGCAAGCGATTTTTTAATAATAAAACACCAATTGTGAAGCAATTACGTAAATCTAAGGGAGGAAATGTTACTAGAAAAAATGCTCTTGACATGTAGATATCACGCACATTTTTTAAAATGAATTTCTGTCTGTCTGTCCATCTGTCCGTCTGTCAGACTCAGGGGCGCCAAAATTAGAAGAGATACGAAAAATATTTTTTCACCATTAAATGCGGCTTGAAAAGTTAAGTTGCAATGGCTACTTTTAGTTTTCTAAAAGCAAACCGTTTAATTTATAAAATTAATTATGCAAGCGATTTTTTAATAACAAAACACCAATTCTAAAACAATTACGTAAATGTAAGGGAGGAAATGTTACTATAAGAAATGCTCTGCATATGCAGATATCACGCACATTTTTTAAAATGAACTTTTAGCAGCGGCTTTCGTGTACTAGCGTAAAGCCCGGAAATGACATAATTCTAAACTAATTTCTTAAATTTTTTAAAAAATCTGATTTTTTTAAAAAAAATTGTTTAGTGCCCCCATTAGAATGAAACAAGCATATTTTTGTGCGTTTTATCTGTTGGTTGGTCTGGTTGGTTAGAAAAAAACACTAAAGGCTTTTGAAAATATGATTTAACCTTTACTGTTCTTTCAGAAATATTGCGATAGTTTAAGGATGGGAGCATACAGGAATTGAGCCAGGGACTTAGAAGGAACATCCGAAACATCTTGCGAATAGGCGGATCTGACAGGGATCCGACTTCGACGGGGGCCGCCTCTGAGTTTGTGTATCACACAAAATCTCTTTGTAATCTTGTTTTCTTTTACTTTTGTTCAAAGTTTTTTGTTTTTTTTTTTTAGAGGGGGGCATCATGCAAGTAGGTGCCGTAACTAGCCCTAATGTTATTTTGCATATAGGCAAATCCAGCGCTGCTGAGCACTGTCCTTCCTATAGATCATGTATTTGTATTAGGCTTAATTCAAGAGCTACACTTCATAACTTGAGACCCCCTGGTTTTATTTACATACCGTTACCTTCAAACCTTATACTTCTCTTATAAGCCTGTAAGACAGTGGCAGACATTCTCTACGTCATCGACTCCTCTGGAAGCATTGGTCCAGTCAACTACAACAAGCTTTTGCAGTTTACTGTAGACCTGACCCAGAACTTCAAGATTGGAACCGCCGACGTACTGTTTGCTGGAGTCGTGTTTAGCCACACCGCTAAGAAAATGTTTGATCTCAAAGACAACCCAACTCAAGACTCGTTGAAAAAGGTAATCAAGTGGCTAGACTCAGGGCCAGACTTACGAATGGCGAGGCCCAATGTAATGGAGGCTTAAAGGGCCACTCTTATTTATTTGTTTACAGTAAAATCAATTACTATTAATTAGATCAGTAAACCAACATTTATTATACAACATGCATGGAAGGCAACTCAAGCGTAATAGGCGCCTTTGTGTTAATAAATGTTATGTTAATCGTAAGATAGGTCTACACTAAATATGTTAGAGTTAGCCCATTAAGTCCTACATCTTTAAAAGCATGTGACTAAAGGCATGACAAAAGTGATATGCTTATAAATTTGGGGGCCCCGTCCATGCGCGAGCCCAATCGTAACAATCAGTCCAATCGGCCTACTTCAGCTCTGGCTAGATTTTTTTTTAAAGATTGTTTTTAAAGACAACATGAAAACCTTCAAAGATAATACACAGTTAAGGAAAAATGCAAAGAATCAGAAAAGATAATTAGATCGACAATACTTCTTCAAAAGACATGAAATAGGCTAATACTTTTCTCGTAACTCTTCAATCATTCTTAACCTTAACTAAGATTCAAAAACTTAAAGAAATCTATGGCGCAGAATCGTAGATAATGTAAAGACTATACTTTTTAGGTCCACGGTTAACGAGAGTGTCATGTGGCCAGCACAAATACCAGCTGCCTATAATTTTCACAACTAATGTTACCATTTGACTGGTTGGACTCATAGGAACCCAAAAAATCCCGAAATTCAAAATTCCGGTCTTTACTAGGATCCCTCTCTTGAAAAGGATGGCTGCCTGGTCGAGCGGTTTGCACGCTGGACTGTCGTTTGGATTTATCGATGGTCCCGGGTTCAAACCCTGCCCGCTCCCATCCCCCGTCGTCCTGCGGGAGGTTTGGACTAGGAAGTAACTATCTTCAACTCTGAAGGAACATCCGAAACATGTTAAACATTTTACAAACATTTTTACAAGCTAAGCACTTAGCTACTCGATCACCATTCTAACGTTTATATATCCACCACATTGCCTCATATAGTTTTCTTTCTCTATCTATCTTACTGAATTTTATTGCTAGATAAACTAGAACGCGATCTTAATAATAATTTGATACGTAAACAAAGAGAATATTACTCTGATGAACTTTGAGTGTGAAAACCTATTTTTTTAGGTTCTTTTAAACGTTTAATCTGTAAGCACCTTTAGATTTCAACTAGCAGACCTTTCTCTCACAGGCTTTGTTGAGCACTCAGTATATGAACTCTACCACCCACACTGACCTTGCTCTTGACCTTGTGGCTAACCAGACCATGTTCTCTACTTCTGCTGGTGGTCGCAGTAACGCTAGAAAGATTGTCATTGTCCTGACTGACGGTTTGTCAAGTAGCCCGGAGAAAAGTAAGTCGCTTTTGAAACCCTTTTTCAAGACTAAAGTCCTTTATGGAAAACTAGGGGATATGTGAATCTCTTCTTCTTCTTCTTTGTTCTCATTTTCATGTTAGAGCGTTCATATGACTAGACCAATATATGAGGGGAACTTTGCAGTGGTTTCCAAATCAGGGAGCTCTCCATATAGTTTTCTTTATATTTTCTTTATACGTGGAAAGCGTGGTCGAGAGGCTAAGTGCGGCTTGAGCTTGGCTTGCTTGGCTACCTAGAAGGGGGCTCGAGGTTCGACACCCGACTCGGGCAGAGTTGTGTTTACTGAGCGCCCAAAGGCAGCACGGGAAACCAACTCCTAGATACCCCCTCCCCCCCCCACTGGTCCACAAATGAGATTGGATCAAAGCGCTCTGAGCATGCTGTAAGCATGAAAGTAGCGCTATATAAAAGCTATAATAATATTGTGGTGTTTTGAGGCCACTGTCTTATACGGTCCTCTTGGTAAAGAGGGCAGTTTTGAAGGACATGGTCGGCATTCTCTGGTGACACTCTACATGGGCAGATTTCACTGGTTCCAATTTTGAGCTTCCGATACATGTGTTGTAGCATTCTGTTGTGCCCGGTCCTAATTCGAAAAATTAGACGTTGATCTTGTCGGGATAGCTTATAATAGGAATTATATTTTTTGTGATTCGGATGAGAGCTTGTCCATTTCTCATTTATTTATTTACTAAAGCTCTCAATTTAAAAGATTTTTAAAAACAGGCCTGTACCCTGTACTTTTTTGTTTTTACTTTAGTTGGGGTTATGGTTAGGGTTAGTTGTCCTTAATTCATTTTGTTTTGTTTTTTTTAAAGGGACATAAAGCTGGCTATATTGAAGTATATGGCAGCGATCTAACGGTGCTCTTCCTTTGCTCTATATAAGCTGTACTTTTTCTTTGTTTTTTTAACTAGAAATGTATCATCAGCATACCCAATAATACAGATAGATAATTTTTACTACTAACTTGTAAAAGACGATGACGTATCTGATGTTTTTTTTTTTAGCTCAAGTGTCTGCATCTCGCCTCAAGTCACGTGGTATCATCATAGTCAGTGTAGGCATTGGACAAGCAGAAGACGCAGAGCTGAAGGGAATGGCCTCCTCAGCAGACGATGTGTTTAAGATCGCCTCTTTCGACGCACTGGCTCAGATTAAGCAGCAGGTCATCCAGAGAGCTTGTCTGAAGTAAGTGTTAGTTCAAGTAGAAAGTTATTTAGAGAGATTGTTGGATATTGGCAACAATAGTGCCCGAAAAGATATTTACTGTCCACTTGTGGTAGAGAACCTAGCCAAATACATAATCCAAGAGACTAAAATACAAAAAACGAAGCTTTAAAAACCAACTATTAATGTTGTGAAGCAAGGCACTTAATTAGAATCAAGACCATTCGTTTAAGAAAGCCTTAACACTGACCGGCAACGTCACGTCCTGTGGGCAGTTTAGACTAATAGCACGTTGTCATGACGTACATACCTGCGGCGTGGCAACTAGTTATTGCACTAAACTACCCACAAGTTGTGACGCTGCATATCAGTTTTCAGAATGGTTTCGTTGCAATCTGCAAGGAAGAGAAAAAGTGGTCAGGCGCAAACAAACCTGGTAGAGGTCAGTCCTCACTGAAGCTGAAAACAAACCTGGTAGAGGTCAGTCCTTACTGAGGCTGCGAATACTACAGAGATACTCAGAACTGTGTTTGGTGGAGATGTGCTGTCGCGGTTCTATGCTTCCAACAAATAACGTCAAGCACGTCAGTAGGTGAATCAGATAAAATGTAAATATGTTAAGAGATTTTGGCGCCTGCAATCTTACACTTTGAAACCAAATATTATGATTTTTATCATTTCGTTTAAGTGACAAAAGAAATATAAAGGAGACGATATACATAATATAAAACGTCACAATATTATTAAAACAGTACAAAATTATAAATAAACTTTCATTACAAAATAAGTAATGTATGTCTTCTATAATTTCTAGCAGTTAAAAAATGTTTCGTGGCTGTCCTTTTACGTTTATTTTTTTCTTTCTTTCACTAGTTTTTTTATTATTTTCGACGACAGAGTTCTTCAATGTCTATTTGAATGAGGCAAACACAAATGGAGTCTATTAGTTCTGACTAGAATTAAATTAAAAGTACTATTCATTACTTTTAATAGCATAGTTTTTATTCGACGTGTAACTAATAGCAATTCGATTGACTAATTAGAAGCACCGATATGTTAGAAAATTACGAGTTTGACATCGTCTTATTGATCTTGTTAGTCTCTACATTCTCTTCAAGTTTCAATGACTTAAAGTTTCCTCCAACAATCTGTTCTTGTTTTAACATTTCTTCCACAGATCTCGTTAAGACGTCAGCAACTGATGCCGACCGGGACTCTAGATTTCTTTTAGATGGATCATGTCAACACAAGTGAAATAAATTTGAATTCTCCAAATAACTTTCCGAGTTTTTTTTTACAAAATGTATTAAAAATACTTTTTATAATTTTATCTAGTTGCATAAATAAATATATTAAAGCACCTTCACCCATCCTCTAGTTTGTTGGACAGTTAGGGCACCACACATGATCTGTCAACATTCTTTCTCCATTCATTCATTAATCTCTCTTTCAATGACAGACCATGGTACTATTCCAAGCAATTTGTTACTAATAGGAAGTAAAAAAAGGATGTGTACCTTTCAATACTTATTGCGTGTTGTTCTTCATATTTATTATTGCATTTCGAAACACGTAAAACCGTTCTATTAATTTGAAATAAAACAGCTCTGACTAAGAAGCAAAGTTTTACAAGATTTAATGATAGATTTATTTTAAAGAAATGAAAATCTAGACATCTGGATGTCTGTTGGCGGTAAAGGTATGGATGTATACAACATGTCATCGTAAACATAGTTGTATATAAATAATGTAATACTTAAGGGGAGTGACTCTAGGAAGGAGCTATGTAAGAAAACGGGTGTTTATTTATTATAAAGATTGATGTGTTTTAAAGGAATATATTAAGTCCTCATCTTCTTAAACAGTTTGTCCAGACTGTTCATGTAAATTAATAACGCTTCAGGTGGAGAAAGATTAAGCTGAATACGATGAATTTCGTACACAATGACTAAATGACCAGTAAGTAGGAGGCAGTAATGACTAAATGACCAGTAAGTAGGAGGCAGTAATGACTAAATGACCAGTAAGTAGGAGGCAGTAATGACTAAATGACCA
>JADKLZ010001913.1:28974896-28997109 GCA_021533235.1 Biomphalaria straminea
CTTTCGTGTTAATATGCTTTTTTTTCTGTTTCGGACGATCCTTGGTACATGGAAATTATTATTTCTGAATCTCCAGAGAGCTGTGGAAGCAGGCAAGGCTTAAGCCTGGGACCACCGAAACAGAATGACGAGCATACCACATTACCGTATCAGAAACCTCATTAGTAAATTGAATATAATGAAATTACTCTCTTGCAATTAATTCAAAGAGGGAAGAAATTACTCTCTTGGAATTAATACAGAGAGGGAAGAGTACAGTGAATTTTCATGTCGCTTTATCCCCGTACAAGGAGAGACCGATTGCTGTACACGGACCATTTCTCTCTCACTCTCAAATCCTTGTCCCGATCGCCATTCATGCAGATCGCGACATTCATAAAGAAAGTGGTCTACTGTTTCATCGTCCTCGATACAGTGGCGACACCGTGTGTTGTTTTCTCGACCACACTGCCAGCAAGCTGCTAAAATAGTTTTCTATTACTGCAGGTCCGGCAAGCTCCCAGCCAACAATCCTATCCCCTGGAGGGGAGATTCAGCGCTGACAGACTGTGTGGTTGGCGGATGGTTCGACAATGGAGACCAGACCAAGTTTGGACTGCCCATGTCTTCAGCAGCAACTCTACTTCTGTGGGGGCTGAACAGGTAACACGATCAGGCATTTTTCGACAGCCTTTTATTATCCAGCATGTCAGATGTCCGTTAATATCTGGGATTATTCAGGGCGGTCGGTTTGGAAATTGGCCTCGGCACCCATATGCACGCCTAAGTCACCGAATGTTTAATAGTAAAGGTTCCCCTTTCAAACATTGTGGGTGGATTATGTAAAGGTTATATGTTTCTGTGGCCCACAGCTCAGGAGCGTGTCATGTGCCCAACACAAAGACCAACCACCTTTACTTTTCCCTAACTAATGTCAGGTACAAATTAGAGCTGGGTGGACTCAGAGGCGCCCGAAAAATATGAAATTAAAAAGCAGTCTTCACCCGGATTCGAACCATGGACCTACGGCATCCCCCTTCATTTTCTTTTTTAAAACATATAACATACACCTAAATAGATTTTTATAACATAGTTATATCATTGTTCGTTAAGTTTTTTTTTACTTACAATATATATCTACCACATTTCAAAATTATGTCATTTTATCATACTGAAAATTCTTTTTAACGAATCTCTAACCACAAAATAATAAGGTTTATTTAGTGTATATAGCTGTCGTAAGCTTAATGATTTCTTTTTGCAATATGCATAAAAATGTTCAATCAACAATATAATTCAAAATGGAAATTTTATTTAATACTTTTATTTGGGTCATAAAATAAGTACGTACGAACATATTTCACACAAAACAAATTTGAGTTCTTTATTTATGCCTGTCAAAGAGAACTCTTGATACACTCACGGAATGATGATGTCATTGCAATCTTGTGTTGTCTATTATAAAAATAAATTGGTCAAAATGTTGAGACAACGTTTTTTGAAATCCTAAGCCATTGAAACTTGGAAGCTCCCATTCCCATTATTATAGCTTTTATATAGCGCTACTTTCATGCTTATAGCATGCTCAGAGCGCTTTGGTCCAATCTCATTTGTGGACCAGTGGGGGGGAGGGGGTATCTAGGAGTTGGTTTCCCGTGCTGCCTTTGGGCGCTCAGTAAACTCAACTCTGCCCGAGTCGGGTGTCGAACCTCGAGCCCCCGTCTAGGTAGCTAAGCAAGCCAAGCTCAAGCCGCACTTAGCCTCTCGACCACGCTTCCCTTGTCTTAGTAAATACAACCTTGCCGTCTGAGAGACACAAACTCGTTACATCTGTTATTTTGACAAAAGCTCGACAATCTAGACACTCAGGCTAGATGGTCGAGACTAAAGGCTGAGTTCCCAGGGGAGATCTTTTTTTTTTCTACCAACGGGAGGACGGCACCTTCAGGAAAGCTATGCAAATTTGCTACAGTTTCTTTAGGCTTATTTTCATCCTTGCCAGTGCAATGAACTCGGTTCTACTTTGGATCTGTTAAGCTTTTCTCTCGGCAAATTTGTCTAAAACTAATGTAATTTTTTTTTAATGAAGGAGCCACGTCTTGGCTGAGTAACATTGTATGACAGCGTTTCCCAAACTGTGTTCCGAGGAACCTGAATAGGCATTCAACGTATTCTTTAAATAATTAACTACTAAGCCACCTTGTGAATTAATCTCTCTAAAAAATAAGCAAAGTATATCGCTAGATATTCAAAACATACGAAGTGTTTCGCTAGAGTAGTATGATACATGGTGATATTGGTACAAAATAACGTTGGAAATGTTATACATACAATTAATGTTTAAAAAAAGGTAGATCTATGTGTATTAATCTCCTCCGAATAAAGCTGTTTAAATTTGGCTTCTTTATGACTGTAGATTTAAAGACGGCTACGCCCTATCTGGCCAGACGAGCGCCATGTTGGATTCTATAAAATGGCCGCTGGACTACTTCCTGAAGGCGTGGAACCCAATAAGTGAGACTCTCGTTGTTCAGATTGGTGACCCTGAGACTGACCACAGCTGGTGGGGTCGACCCGAGGATATGAACATGTACAGGCCATGTCTGGTTGTCAACTCAACTATTAAGGTTTCTTTAGCACCTAATCAATTCCGTCCTAAAATGTTTAATTTTATTTTTTTTAGTTCAATTTAACAGTTTCAAATAACCGATTTCTTACACTTTTTTTTTTACACTTGGATTTTTTTAATTTTTTTTGCTGGCTTAACGATCCCAAAAAAATATAGAAGAGAGGGTGAGATAAAGAGAAAGAAAGAGAGACAGAAGGGGGAAAGAGAGTGTGGAAAAATGAGAGAGAACGAGAGAACCGAAGAGACAAAGAGAAAAAAAAAGAAAGAAAAGTGAAGTAAAGAGAGAGAGAGAAAAAACAAGATGGAGATTAAGATAAAGAAAAAGTGTGTGTGTGTGAGAGAGAGAGAGAGAGAGAGAGTTAAAGGAAAAAGATAAATAAAATAAATGGAAAAAAATAGAGAGATGAAAATGCTTAATACAAAATGTATTTTAATAAACAAACTGATTAGTTTTAATAACTCGAAGCATTTGTTATTTCATATTAGCTTCATTTTACAAATGTAATACACACAATATTCTGACATTTTTTTCGGCAAAGGGTAGTGATATAGCTGCTGGTACAGCCGCGGCCTTGGCTGCTGGCTCCATAGTCTTCTTGGACAACGGTGACACTGACTACAGCCAAGAACTGCTGACAGCAGCCGAAAGCTTATACAGCTTTGCTAAAGCTAATAGGTAAATGATGATGGATACTAATCGCTCTGCATATATATTATTGATTTTGTTGATAGAATAGTGGAACCAATGTTTGTTCGTATTTAAGATTTGAAAAAAATATCACACATATTGTAAAAAGCATGGTAGGTACTGCTCTGCAATGATCTATCTTCATTAATTTTAATGCAATCTTGAACATCATTCGTTTCTGTTCGTTTTAGTTAATTCTTTAGTCTGTGATTGATGTCTTTGACAGGGGCGTCTTCAAAACAACTGGAAACTTCTATACGTCTACAGCTGACCGAGATGAGATGTGTGAAGCCAGTATCTGGTTGTACAAAGCCACGCGCCAGACTTCTTACCTGAATGACGCCAAATCTTTCTCTGATGCCTACTCCTGGGGATTTACCTGGGACGACAAAACAGGTAGGTAGCACTTACCGCCGCGCAAGTTACTTTGCCTCATCGTGGCGCCGGCGTGGAAACGGCTCACTAGGGGAGGTGAGTTAGGCGAAAAAGTAACAAATAGGACTCCCGTGGGGGTGCCTACGGGAAAGACGAGAGTCTGCCCATTGCACTGCGCGGAGTTGTAAGAGAGCTCCCACAAACCGTCAACAAATCCATGCGCTGTTCCCCAAGGGATCGTCTCAGTAATGGCGAACTCCCCCACAGACAGCTTGGTATAGTGAAGGAAAATGGTGGGGGCCCCCGGTACGTTTGGCCTTCGGCCATGATCTCTAGTCCATGAGTCGGAGTGTCATTAGTATCGGAAATAGCAATGACCTATTATCATTGACTCGGGTCCCTACCAGACAGGCCTGTTGCCCGCAGGTTTTTTTTTTTTTTACTGTTTGATCTTTTGTTCTCGGATGGGAGTCAGACAGGTTTTTTTTTTCAAACTTAGTGCTCGAAGAGCCTTCGGCTCAGCACTTATGACTATCCAGCGGTAGCACTTACCGCCGCGCAAGTTACTTTGCCTCACCGTGGCGCCGGAGTGGAAACGGCTCACTAGTGGAGGTGAGCTAGGCGAAAAAAGTAACAAACAGGACCCCCGTGGGGGTGCCTACGGGAAAGACAAGAGTCTGCCCATTGCACTGAGCGGGGTTGTAAGAAAGCTCCCACGGCCCGTCACCACATCCATGCGCTGTTCCTCAAGGGACTGTCTCATCAATGGCAAATCCCGCACAGTTAGCTTGGTACAATGAAGGAACATGGTGGTGGCCCCCGGTACCACTTGGCCTTCGGCCATGATTTCTAGTCCATGTGTCGGAGTGTCATTGGTATTGGAAACAGCAATGCCCTATAGTCATTGACTCGGGTCCCTACCGTGTGAATAGTCTAAGAGCTGGGCCGAAGGCTCTTCGAGCTCTAAGTTTGAAAAAAAACCTGTCTGCATCCGTCCGAGAACAAACACAAACAGTAAAAAAAAAAAAAACCTGCGGACCACAGGCCTGTCTGGGAGCGACCCGAGTCAGTGCTTATAGAGCATTGCTGTTTCCAAAACCACTTGGTGGCACCGGGGGCCTCCACCATCTACCTTCGTTGTACCAAGCTAACTGTGCGGAATCCGCCATTGATGGGACGGTCCCTTGAGGAACAGCGCATGGATTTGTAACTGGTTTGTGGGAGCTTTCTTACAAATCCGCACCGTGAAGGGGCAGACTCTCGTCCGCCCATGGGCACTCCCACGGGAATCATATTTGTTACCCTTTCGCCTAGCCACTTCCTCTAGTGAGCCGTTTCCACGGGAGCGCCACGTTGAGGCAGGATAACGTGCTCCCGCGGGTCCCTACCAGACAGGCTTTTCGGGCAGTGAGGTCAGACAGGGTTTTTTTTCAAACTTAGAGCTCGAAGAGCCTCCGGCTCAGCTCTTAGACTATCCAGCGGTAGCACTTACTAATCTAAGTAGTAAATTACACTTCAAATGTATATTCAGCCTAGCTCTTTATATGTACAATAATAATGATGTAGTACCATAAGAGTATGGAAAGGGTTGCCTGAATCAACCAGGGAAACCAATGACTACCCGACTAGAGTGACACCCTTGTTATTAAGTGTGCGTGTGTGTTTGTGTTTCTATGGTGATGGTGGGAAGAAGTTAGCGATTGTTTGTGAATTATGCAAGATAGGTCTTTATGTTATCACCACTCAGATAGACGCTTTCAGAACGTGAAATAAAAAAGTTGTGTTATAGTAGTGAGTTAGGTTTTGCTTAAAGTACTATTATTAAAGTCTAGTACATTGATTTTATCTCATATCAACTTGATTTTGTCAATAATTTAATAAAAGTTATATCAAGAATTGTTCACAACGACGTTATTCAAGTTATTTCAAGATATATTAGTTATATATAGTTCGTCCATCGTGGTTCGATGATGACCACTTTGTCATCCAGTGGGCTGAGGGCTTTGCACTGGGGTTTTGTGCCTCCTCATGTGGCTGGTGAGACCTATGCGAGCCCGGAATGTTCGGCCGCACTCTGGGCAGGTAATTCCAGCTGGAGCTAGTGTCGTTTGCCTTGCTTTCCTTCTCTGGCGTTTTTCTTTCGCAAGCGTTGTTCTTTTTTCCTCAGCAACCTGTGCGCCGGATCTCACAGCGCGGCGCCATGATACTCTGTCATGTGCCTCTGTCTCCCAGGTGCCTGGGTCAATGTTGAACTCCTTTAGAGAAGCTTTGAGGGTGTCTTTGTAGCGCTTTTTTTGACCACCTTGCGAGCGCTTGCCTTCTCTTAATTGGCCATACATGAGACGTTTTGGGATGCGGTGGTCCTCCATCCTGCACACGTGTCCTGCCCATCGCAGCTGGGACTGCATCAGGATTGTGTGGATGCTTTTCAAACCAGCTCTTTGAAGGACTTCAGTATCTGGCATTCTGTCTTGCCATTTGACATTTAGTATTTTTCTTAGACATGTCATGTGAAAGTGATTTAGTTTCTTGGCATGTCTTCTGTATACTGTCCATGTTTCTGAGGCATAGAGCAATGTAGGTAGGATGACGGCTCGGTAGACCCCTAGCTTAGTGTTTGTGGTGATACCACGTCTGTTCCAAACATTGTTTGATAGTCTGCCATATGATGCACTGGCCTTGACGATGCGAAGGTTGATTTCGTTATCGATATTTCCATTTCTGGAGAGTGTGCTGCCAAGATATGTGAATTTGTCCACTGCATTTATATCGTGTCCATTTATAGTGATGCTTGGATCCGAGTAGGCTTTCCCAGGAGCAGGTAAATATAAGACTTCAGTCTTATTTGTGTTAATGGTAAGGCCAAAGTCTGAGCATGCTCTTGAGAAGTCACTGACGATGCTTTGTAGATCGTCTTCAGAGCAGGCATTTAGGGCGCAGTCGTCAGCAAATAGCAAGTCTCTGATTACTGCTGAATTTGTTTTCGATTTTGCTTTGACCGCCTCGGGTTGAATAGGCCACCATCAAATCTGTATGTTATATTTATTCCTTTGTTTTCTCTATCCGTGAACGCATCTGTCAGCATAGCGGAGAACATGATACTGAACAGTGTAGGTGCTAGGACACAGCCTTGTTTTACCCCGTTTGATACTTCGAAGGGCTCTGATGGTTCACCATTTTCTTGGACACGGGCCTTCATGCCATCGTGGAATAGTCTCACCATGGTAATGATATTTCGTGGACAGCCATACTTTGACATAATCTTCCAGAGACCTTCCCTGCTGGCAGTGTCGAATGCCTTCGTTAGGTCGATATATATTGAGAAGAGGTCAGCATTTTGTTCTTGGCATTTTTCCTGGAGCTGCCTTGCCGTAAAAATCATGTCAATGGTTCCCCGCTCTTTTCTGAAGCCGCACTGACTTTCTGGTAGTAGACCATGTTCTATGTGTTGCATGAGCCGATTTAGTAGGATGCGTGCAAGGATTTTCCCAGCAATAGAAAGAAGAGATATCCCTCTATGGTTGTCGCAGATTTGGCAGTTTCCTTTTCGCTTGTATAGATGAACAATTGTGGCATCTTTAAAGTCTTGTGGTATTGACTCATTTTTCCACATAATTAAAAATAGTTCATGAAGTCTTTCGATCAGAGGTAGTCTACCTTTTTTGTAGACCTCTGCGGGAATGGAGTCAGCTCCTGGGGCTTTTCCGCTTGCAAGCTGTTGAATGGCAAGATCGGTTTCCTTTAGCGTGGGAGGTTCATCCATTTTTTCATTTATTGGTACTTGCTGTACCCTGTCTATGGCCGCTTCATTTATGATGGAAGGTGTATTGAGAACCTTTTCGAAGTGCTCGGCCCAGCGTTTTAGGATTTCTTCCTTATCTGTCAATAGGATTGTCCCATCAGCATTTTCAAGATATATTAGTTAAGATATATAACGCCTAATGCGGTTTAGTTGTCTACCAGCATTTTGGTGCTACAAGGTAACGACCACCAACACCACACCCGAAACGCGTAGGGCAAACTATCTTCTCTACGTGTATAATTAATAAGTTATATATTTCGTATACAACCATAGCCACTTTGTTGATTATTATGATAGTTTCGTTGATGGCAATTATCTTAATTTTGATTAATTGTCTATTATATTGAATTTTAAGGCATTGCTTCAAACTATGGCTCAAAGAAATTCTTGACAATTTTGTTGATTCGTAATACTTCAAAAAAAAGTTTTTTTAAGATAAAGCATTTTAGGCAAAGTAATTGTTGTTCCTCCTTTTCAATTCATGGGTCAGGTGGTGTAGAGTATCTGTTTCTATGTCAGGTTGTGTTTTATATGTCAACTTCTGTTTCTATGTCATCATATGTTTCTAGGTCAGCTTCTGTTTCTATATCGGTATCTATTTTTTGTTAGCTTCTGTTTCTATGTCAGGTTCTGTTTCTCGCCGCGCAAGTTACTTTGCCTCAACGTGGCGCCGGCGTGGAAACGGCTCACTAGGGGAGGTGAGCTAGGCGAAAAAGTAACAAATAGGACTCCCGTGGGGGTGCCTACGGGAAAGACGAGAGTCTGCCCATTGCACTGCGCGGAGTTGTAAGAGAGCTCCCACAAACCGTCAACAAATCCATGCGCTGTTCCTCAAGGGACCGTCTCATCAATGGCGGATTCTGCACAGTTAGCTTGGTACAACGAAGGTAAATGGTGGAGGCCCCCGGTGCCACCGAGTGGTATTGGAAACAGCAATGCTCTATAAGCATTGACTCGGGTCGCTCCCAAACAGGCCTGTTGGTCCGCAGGTTTGTTTTTTTTTACTGTTTGATTTTTGGGCAGTGAGGTCAGACAGGTTTTTTTTCAAACTTAGTGCTCGAAGAGCCTTCGGCTCAGCACTTATGACTATCCAGCGGTTCTGTTTCTATGTCAGGTTCTGTTTCTATGTTAGTATCTGTTTCTACGTCAGCATCTGTTTTTATATCAACACCTGTTTCTATGACAACATCTTTTTCTATACCAGCATCAGTTTCTATGTTAGCATCTGTTTCTATATCAGCATCTATTCCTATGTCTAAGTAGTACTTATAGAATAATAACGCTATTAAACATTTAAAAAAAAAGCATTAAAGATTAGCATTACATTTACTGCAAAGATCTTCTCATAAAGGCCATACATCGCAATGACATATAATATTTGTCTCCTTATGTTAATCGATAGCTACTTTGTTAAGGGCTATTGCGAATTTGCTTTATCTTTGTTGCACTAGTTAAGTTCATCTCGTCTTTTCTTGACTATTAACGGTGGGAAGCGTGGTCGAGAGGCTAAGTGCGTTTGAGCTTAACTTGGCTTGGCTACCTAGAAGGGGGCTCGAGGTTCGACACCCGACTCAGGCAGAGCAAATACAGCACGGAAAACTAACTCCTAGATACACCCCCACTGATCCACAAATGAGATTGGACCATAGCGCCATGAGCATGCTATAAGCATGAAAGTAGTGCTATATAAAAGCTATAATAATAACTACTCACCTCCACAGCGGCATGCTTACAGCTTCTGTATGAAGAGACCCAAGAGCCTCAGTACAGAAACTCCCTGGTCAGTTTCATCAACAGCTTTCTGCCAGGCGGTGACGTGACTTACACACCTTGTGGACTAGCCTGGAGAAGCAAATGGAGCCCTAATAGGTGAGGGTGTCGTTTCCATACATAATTCAATGTAAACTTTAAACATGTCCCGAAAGCTAAACATTAGATCTAGTAGCGTCACCAGAGAATTTTAACCATGTCATTCAAAGCTGCGTACTCAATCGACAAGCTTGAACAAGACAATGAAACTGTTCAACCCTCCAGCTCCGTCCCCTATAGAATAAAAGCTTGATAGAGAGCTACCTCACCTGGAAAACATCTCAAGAATAGGATAACAGAATAATAATAATAATAATAATGATAATAATAATAGGCTTGTATTCGAGTCCGAAGATTAGTGAGGAATACAGTGTTTCCCGTGGCTGTGCAGTCCCAGCTGTGACCTACATATTTTGCCACATCCAGGGCAAGCAGGATAACAGAATATACGAATACGAATGTAGAAGGAAAAAAAATATCGAAAATCAGAAGTAATTTTTTTGTTAATCCGGTCATATCTAGACTACTTGCATCAGGTTTGAATTGAAATATAATACAGATAGAGCAAAAAGGTAACGACCTGAATTCGAACTCGTGGAGCTTGGGAAATTTCAAGTTCGATTCTAAATTGGGTGTTTGATAAATAACAAGTACAAACCTTTTACAAGACAGAAAGACGAATAAAGTGAGTTGATATAAGCTTTGTGATGAGATTCAATTGATAAGTACTGAATTTATTTCTTCAGAAATATAGAAAGATGAACAAAACATTCATTTCAAGCCTTAGGGCGGATGATTTAAAGGTCATCTGTTTCGCCGCGTTACCGACACACCTAAACGGAGCCTGTGAGTCCAGGGGCGTAGCTAGGAATTTTCCATCGTTTGGGGGCCGTGGGGCTTGACCTCTTTGTGGGCCCCTTCAGCTGCTTATTATCTAATTTTCAATGTAAAAATACTCATTTGGGGGACCCTTAAGTGGGGGCCCGGGGGGATTTTCAAATTCTCCCCCTCCTCTCTCCACCCTAACCACACCACTGCCTGTGACAAAACTTTAATGTGTAAAAATAAAGAAAAAAAGTTACATGTGTCCGTCGGTTTAATATTTTCTTATTTATCGTTATATAATAAAAACTGAAAAAAATACTATTTTTTTTTTACAGATTTTCTGCGAATGTGGCGTTTCTGGCACTGGTGGCTGCTGAGACCGGGGTTGAAGCGTCAAGGTACAGGACGTGGGCTGTGCAGCAAATCAACTACTTCCTGGGAGACAACAACCACACTGGCGGGTGCTTTAGTTTCCAAGTCGGGTACGGCTCCAAGTACCCAACACAGCCTCACCACAGGGCAGCGTCGTGTCCTGAACGACCCGCTCCTTGTGGCTGGGATGAGTACAACGCAATAACCCCTAACCCTCACGTGTTGGAGGGCGCACTGGTCGGTGGTCCCGACGCGGACGACGCCTACGTGGACTTGCGATCTGACTATGTCCACAACGAGGTCGCCACGGACATCAATGCAGGTTTTCAGGGCGCCCTTGCTGCCATTGTCCATCTCCAGGCCACAAATTCATTCCCAGTGACACATAATGTATGTCCGTGTAAAGACCAATAAAATTGACTAATTTGAATATTATGAAGTGTTCTTTCCTATTAGTTCTGTGTAAAAATTTATAATTTTTAGTAATATTTTAATACTTAGTACATAGAAATCCGAAGACTTTGTCGCAGCACCAATGGGATCCTGTTTTGTTGGGGTTTTTTTTTTTGTTTGTTTAAGGGTTATATTATTTCAAATTATGTCGTAGCGCCAATGTGATCTTGGCAGTTTTGTTTGAATTATTAATACAGATTAAAATTTTTTTTTCCTAGCTTCTGTCGTTCTAGTTTTAGGTTTAATTTACCACACACTAGGTTTATCTACATTACGTTGTTATCACAATGGAACACGTGACATAAAATTCAGCTTCGAAGTTGACGTGATGACGCACACAGTAAAGCTCCTGCATTTCTCTCTATCGCAGGCTACCTGAATTTGCGTATCAAAATACAAAAAGGTCCATATTTTTAGAATAAGTTTAATTACTGGAAATATAAACATCCTGCACATTCCCTATTTCAGGAAAGATAATCTTGATAAAAGAATAGTCTGTCATCGTGTGCATAAAGTGTCACAGTTAATATAGTTTTAAAGAAGCGAGATGCTTTGTTTTGTTTACCATCTAATATTATGCAATCTTCAATAGCAGTGTCTTCCAAAGTGAGGTAGGCGTACTCCCAGGGGTACGCGAAAAGTTTGAAAGGGGGTACTAGTTTCAAGCGTGTGGATTTATTCTTTTACATGCACGTTTTAAAAATATTTGAAGAAGTGGGAAATATTCATACCTTCTTCTTTTTCATTCTCATTACCGATTTTAAAAATTAAGATCCAATATAACAAACCCAGGAATAGTAATAAATACATTTAGAAGTAGTACTAAAATCTAAATATTGGTATTTAAAAAGTATAAAAAAGTCATAGAAAGCTAATGTCCTAGAAATGTCCTGAAATTATTTATATCTCTCAAAAGTTCATAAAAATCTCCTAAAATATAGAGGAAATCATTTGTTAGTTCATTGAGGCATGTAAATTCAGCGCGCAATAAAAGCCAATGACATTAGACAGAACCCGTAACTCTGGCATCTGGTGAAAGAAGCTTCTAGCGCCACAAACTAATAAAGAATTTCTTGAGGTCAACCATTCACGAGCATAGAACAATTTGATAATTCTTGCTAATGAGCGTGATGTATGTAGGAAACAGAATTTCTATGATATGCAAGGCTCGAAAAGTTAACTCTTTCTCTCCGTAATTATTTACCACATTCTGGTGGAATCAACGTTGGTATCGTCAGTTAGGAGAGAAAGAGTTAATTTGATCGTGATTTAGTGCTTAGTGAAGAATGAATTAAAAGCAACGTTGATTTTTTATGGATTAGCCTATACAAAATCTTAATTTTCATCTATTATCCTTATCCCTATTGGGCCCCGCGCAATCTGTTTCGCATTGGGCCCCGCAATCGTTGGGGGCGGCCCTGCACACACATATATACTGTGTCAATTTTTTAAAACATAATGCAAGAAATTTAAATTTTTCTCTATTCCACAAATGTACATTTGAAGTATAAGAGTGTCTACTGTGGATATTTATCTAAATTGTACAAAATCTTTGTGTCCAGATATTTGTTCTTCAAACATATTTGTCTATACCGGTACAATTTAAATAGATTTTTTGAACAAAAAAAGAAAATAGAAGAAGACAGGCCATACCGCCTATCTAAAATAACGATAAAATATTAAAGATCAAATGAAACTCATTTGTTTGAATCACGCATATCCGATGTCGGTCCATAAATAATGGAATATCGAACACATAAAGTTCCCTCCCTTTGTGGTGACACTATGGCGTCTATAGCAACAGGGGGGAGAATTCACTACTGAGCCAATAGTGACAGAAAAACTAAAGGCGCGCTAGTGGCTGGCTATACGAGGCAAATCTAAGGGGAAATAATACGAACAAGAGTAGCAGAGTTCTGGTTCGCCTTTAAAGCACTTCTCTGCTGGGGATTAAAGTAATCTAACTGAACTTCAATACCTACCTAGAACTTATCGGTAAAAAGGCAAGTGTGTTCTTATGCTATATTTGTTTCATTCATTACTTTCTTGTAATATTTAATTTTAAATTTATTAAAACTAGGCTTCAAGTTGTTGTTTTTTTTTCATATGGGATGGCTGTGGCAATGATATATTTTAGAATTTTAAATAAGATCTTTATCAATTGCAAAATAGTTATAGACTATATACATGTTCATTTATAACAAAATAAATAGATATAAAATAGTGCTACTTTCTGCTTAATTAGCAAAATCTTTGAATAGAATACTCTAATAAAGTCAGGTCTTTAGTTAACTATTTGTAAAACTCATGCTTTTTGACAAAAGGTCAAGTTTTCAGGGAACAAATAATCCAATTATAATTTCATTCATGACAACTATAAAGAATATATATCAAAAATGGTCCGTTGGTTTGTTATTTAGAAAGTTTAACTTATCCTCAAAGAGAAATAATTATACATGAGGAATTATTAAACCTTTTTATATATTAAAACGCTATCTCATATAATTGTGCTCGAGTTGAAGGCAGGTTCTGTTGGTAATATCAATTATGATAATATTTGATTGATTGATTTATAGCTAGCTAGCTATGACAGTATCGTATAATTGTGACAGCTATTCTCAAAAAAACAAGATTTCTAACTAGCAGCTAGATTGATTGATTGATTGATTGACTGACTGATATACTGATTGATTGTTTTGATTGATTGATTGATTGATTGAATAGAGAAAGGAAGAGAAACATAAACAATAAAACCAACAACGTGGTTTTGCAGGCCATGAACTTACAGAAATCTAAATTTTATTTAAATTTTATTTTATAACTTAAGTTTACCCAAATAATATAACATCTGAACTGTCGCCCCTTCTCCCAATACAGTGAGTCAATCAGATCTCAAAATTTCTAGATCTCCAAAGTTTAAATAGTATAGCAGCTCTGTGCACGTAAGGTTCCAAATAGGTCCTGGATAAGTCCCAGTCATTTAATATTCACTTCGGCGATAGTTTGATAAACTTAATGTGCCAGCTCGCTGGCTGACGTATGCTGTGCTAGGCATGCAAGTTCTAAATCAATCAAGCGTAACAACTCGGAACAGTTGAAACACCACACCGAATCAAACAATGATCCCGCTACAAAAAAAAATATCCCAGTGTGCCGTGAACTGTCTTGAAACGAGAGACACACGAAGATCCCGTTCCTATTGTGTCTGGACACAGGGATCGATATCTTTAATAACAGTTCGCAGGCAATAGCCTTACCACACTTAAACAAAGGGGATGGTCATGCTAAAATGTACGGGCACAATGAACAATAGAATATTGAGCAAAATAATAATAATGATGATTATAATAATATTATATAAAAATATTTTTAAAAATCATTTTAAAAAAATGTGTGTCTAAGGGGATGGGGGAAGAACTCCGCATTTACAGCTAAACCTTTCAGTAATGTAAAAGTAACTTCCTTTCTTCAATATTAAACAAAATAATTAATTACTAATCTACAATAATTTTACGAGATACAACAGACAGATTGATGACGAATTCTCTTAAACTGTTGCACATCTCCGCATGAAATTACGTACACATATACTTTTACCTCCTACACACTCACAGAGAACGGTTTATGACAGTATCGCATACATGTGACAGCTATTCGCGAAAAACCACAGGCTTTCAATCAAACCTTTGTATTTCCCTAAACATAGTGGTGTTATCTAGATTTGTGACCGATTCGGCCTAGTATTGAATAGACTAATTGGTTATTTTATAAACTAATTTAAGTTTTGTCTTTACCGACAGATACAATCTCATAGAAATTAAGTAAAATAATGCGAAAACAAATCTCCAAAGCTTGGAAAACTCTGATTACTCATTTTAAAAAAATCTCAGGACAGCACTAACAAAGCTCAACAACAACAGCAAAAAATAAAATAAAAGCTGGATACCAGCTCAATTACAACTATGGACAAATTAAAAGGCTGACACACTCGCCAAGAGGGGGAGAACAAACTCAAACTCAGCACTCTATCCAGAAGAAATGAAGAAACCAATAGTACATTTAAAAAATGAGGAAATGGACAAGCTCACATCCAAATCACAAGAAAGATGATGCTTACTATAAGCTATACCGACAAGATCAACGTCTAACCTTTCGACCGGACACTACAGAATGCGACAAAACATATACCGAACCGGAAGCTCAAAATTGAAACCAGCGAAATCTGCCCATATATAGTGCCACCTGAGAATGACGACCCTGTCCTCCAAAACTGCTCTCTTTACCAAGAGGCACATACAAGACACTAGCTCCAAAACACCCCAATAGAAAGAAAAAATATATGGAGAGCTCCCTGCTTTAGAAACCACTGCGCAGTTCATCTCATGTATTGGTCTAGTCATCCAACATAAAAATGAGAACGAAGAAAAAGAAAAAGAAAAAGTAAAATAAAAATAAACAGGGGGTTATTGACAAAACATCTCTCAGACACCCTCGAATCACTCAATATTCCTAGGATACGATTTTGGATTATTTTAAATCTCGAGTTATAACCATTGCGCCCGTTGATTTTATATGCCCAACCTGCAACCGCAGCTGTGTATCAAGGATTGGCCTCTTCAGCCACACAAGAAGTTGCAAAGGGAAAAGATCGTCTCTCAAGACGTAAAATGCCACAGAACCATGCCCGCTATTTTAACATATCGTCTTACAGTTGTATAGTACGAGCACACAATTAGCGCACACTATTTAACCGCGACACTGTCGCTAACAGTAAGACCTAAAATATTGTCTGTAAAAATGCGAAAAAAAATGTTTAAAAGAAAAAACGTATAGATGATGACCCATCGAAAGATGGATTTTTTTTCTCTCTATTGTTGGGATCTCTTTCTTTTGTAGTCCCCAGAGCCTGCCTTCCCTTAAATCCGGCCCTGTCTTCATTACTTCTCGGCAATTTTTAAAAGCAATAATTGTTTTTGTTTTGTGGCCTTACACTAATCTAAGAGGCGAACCTCACAATTTAAATAGAACAGATATATGCAAAGCATCAACGGCTAAAGTATGTAATGGAAACTTGAAATGTGTGTCTATTTGTATCTACATTCGATATATTTCGAATTATCTGGCATAATAATATAACTTATGTACGAGCCCGAACATTAATGAAGAATGCAGTATGTCCAATGGATTGGCATAATGATGAAGTTATTTCACTAAAAGAAAAAGGAAGAATTATGGCAGCGTAAAAAGAATAGATTTTCATGAGATACAATCAATGTGCAGTAATTTTGGTCTTCAGGGTCACTATTTTCTCATCTTTAGAGCTTGGATTGGTTTTAAGTTTTTTTTTTGTTCTTTTTTTATCCTTTAACTCTTATTTTACTTATTTAGTATTTGATGTTAATCTAAGCTAAGGTTCACATTGGAATATAATAATCTGTTGGTATATAATTTACAATAATATCTCTCTAACCATACGTAAATCACAATTCATATTTTTATAGAATGCGGTACAATATATTCTTTATTCTCGCAGGATCATCCTGATTAATTATTAAATCGCAAAATATATACGAAAAACTCCTAGAAAATTTCCTGAATTTATTAAAATCTACTGAAAACTTTTAAAAATCTCCAGAAAAAATAGACAAATTTGTCATTTGTGGGTGTCATTCATTGCGGAAAATAATAATAATAAAATGTAATATAGGGTGAATTTATACCTTAATCGGAAGTTCCACTACTTAATTTAATTTTTTGTCACTGGCATATAAATATGACATTGGTTACAAGGTTCATAAAGTACAGATCGCAATTTATAACTTAGCAAAGTCAATTTTTTTTCTTGTACAAAATCTTAATTTTCACTTATTATCCTTATTCCCACACATACTAGGCCCCGCGCAATCAGTTTCGCATAGGGCCCCGCAATTGCTCGGACCGACCCTGAATGTTGTTTGTTAACAATCGGTGAATGAGGTTTATTTGCTTTTGTAATGAAGTAGCCATTATACTCAACATTTTAATATGAGAGAGAATAGTAATAAATTTTTAGTTTTATGTTGTTATTGTTTTATACCGATAGATCATTAGGTATGAGCAATTCAACTCTTTCTCTCCTAACTGACGATATCAACGTTGATTCCACCAGAATGTGGTAAATAATTATGGAGAGAAAGAGTTTAAAAAGTATAGTTCCCCATTCAGACCTTGGGACAGATGGTGTAAGGATTATTATTTTCTGTGGCCCACGGTTAACGAGGGTGTCACGTGGCAAGCACAACAACTAATCGCCTTTACTTTTTCCCCAACGAATGTAAGGTTATGTGGACTGAGAGGCGAAATAAAAAATACCAGTCTTCACCAGGATTCGAACACTGGACATCCGGTTCAAAAGCCCAGCGCTTTATCGCTCAGCCACAGCGCATCCCTATTCTATACAATAAATAGTTTGACATATTTAAAAAAAAAAGACATATTACTTTTCTACATCGACATTTTTATTTAAACTAAATGTCTAATGTTATTTCTAAATTTGTGTGCATTACCATTGCAGTTGACAAATGGCGGACCAACATAATGACGATGTAAAACCAACAGAAGAAGGTGGCGAGGATTCAAAAGAAGAGCAAAATGAAAACACTCGAAACAGTCGATCAAACAGTCCAACGAAAAGCCCCAAGAAAAATCAAAAGAAGAAATCAACATCCAAATCGCCAAGCAGAAAAGGCCGAGCCAACAAAATCTATCGCACACCGGTGACCCCTGAACCGGAAGAGCTTTTGTTCAGGGAGAAGTCGTTCGTTCTGGACTGCAACGCGACCAGCAGTATCAGCAAGGACTATAGCAAGGTGAACCCAAAGCTAGGGCCTGTGATACCCCCGTACAACGCCCAGAAAGACAGACATGTCAATAATTATTTCACCTACTTTGGTGTAAAGAGAACGTTGAAGAGGACCGAGCAGGTAAATGTGTGTGTGTGTCGTCTGCCAACACTTCTGTGTTCTATGTGTAAGTAGGCGCTACGTTAACAGTGTATCACACATGAGACTATTGCGTCCTGGAGAGCCAGGTCTATTTTACTTAATCTACAATCAAGATATAGACCTCTGCAATCTGTTGACAAGTTACTTTTATTAGGCTACTACGGAAAGTTGAAAGGATGTGGTCCGAAATAAGTAGGAATACTTGTAGAAAGTGTGTTAAGATTGTCAGCAGTGTGTCAAAACTGTGGCGCAGTGTTTCAAAATCGTATCTGCATTGTTTTTAGATTCTATCTGTAGTGTGTCAATATTGTCTCGGAAGTGTGTCAACATTGTGTTGCAAGTGTGTCAACATTGTGTCGAAAGTGTGTCAAGATTGTGTCGGAAGTGTGTCAGGATTATGTCGAAAGTGTGTCAAGATTATGTCGGAAGTATGTCAAGATTATGTCGGAAGTGTGTCTAAAGTGAGTCAATATTGCGTCGGAAGTGTCAAGATTGTGTCAGATTATGTCAATTAAAAGTGTTTCAGGATTGTCTTGGCTGTTTGTCATATTAACAAGTATTATCAGGTGGCCGAGCCTTGCTCGGTTAAATAAATGCCCTGCCCAGCCTGACTGTCGGAAGATAAGAAGTTCATACCGGCTTTTGCCATCCATCCATCCCAGTGGTGCTACAGCCCGTGGTCTGCTTTTAGTTTTACACATCCCTTCATTCATATCTCTAAACGCGTTCTTGTTTGCAATGAAATATTTTAGTGTACTACGGTAAGCCTAGTGACGTAAGCAGCGCTTTTCCCGTTTACGTCATGGAAAACTTTCATTCACAAATTATTCAAGCCAAAATTAATTTTACAACGAAACATTTTATATATCGAAATAACGGTCGAACTCGAGTTTTCTTCATCCCGTTTTGTTTTGTATCTTTAGCTTTATAAAAGATATTATATACTGGTTTCTTTACAGTGACGTAGATAGTGTGGGGGAGGAGGAGGAGGAGAATTTGAACATCCCTCCCCGCCCCCCCCCCAATCGAGGGAGGGGCCAAAGGAAAAATCAGGAGCTGGTAACCCTTTGACAGTTTGCAGCACTGTATCAGCACTTGCCGTTCCTCTGCGTTGAGAGGAGAGGGAACTGATGTGTGGGCGATATCGTTCCGATCACAGCTAATACCAAGGAATTCATTTCCTTTGCGACTGAAGGAGGCCGTAACTGTGGCCTTGCAATAATAGTATTTGCAAGCCCTGTCAACATAGTGTTTGATTTATTTTTTGAAAAAAAATTCAGGAGCTCGGAAAGGACTAAAAGAGAAAGTAAATTAATACTCATGATGCGTTTTTTAAAGCTCATTTCTAAATTGTCATGTTGTTGGCTATGTTATTAATTTAAATACAACATTTTAATGTCCATATCATACGAAAAAAAAGGTGTTGGAAGTGGCCGTGGTTTCTTCATAGCTTTTCATTCAGAAGCTCTTTGTTTCAAATAAGACGTTAGTTACGCATATTTTTGTGTTTCTATACTTGTGAATATTAGTTGGTCTTAAATTCTACTAAATCATCAGGTTTCCTTTCTGACTCAGTCAACCGTTTTTATCTTGCAATGGCACTCCGGAAAAGGGATATTTAAGTCAATAATGCCATCAGCTTATTTAAACTAGCTCCGGAACTTGGGACTCCCCTGGCGTTGTAGTGTACTATTGTGTCAGCCTATTGAGTATTTAATGTCATATTAAGAAAACAAACTCTGGGACAAGGTGCTTCATTGTTTAGCTTGCATGTCTTTGTTTGTATTTCCTTTATTATGTAATCGATTTTTTTTCCAACACACATTCAAACAAAACACACACATAACCAATACACACATTAGCAATGACACACTTAAATTCGTCATAATAATCTAAAGCCATTAGACACGATCAATAAATAAATCGATAGATATGCGGCCCTCCTATCTGCTCGCGGCCGCCCCTCCCCCTATCTGCTCAGAGTAAAACGTGCTGGTTCGTATACATAATCCTCCCACAGTCCAGGGGATTTTTTTATGAGGCTTTCTAGTGGTTTACAAACATGTTCTGTGAGGTGCACTCTGACCTGCCAGTCAACAACTTTCTTTGCGATTATTAAGTCAGTCTTGAATGTAGTAACTTTCACATAAGTACTATAGGAAAAAAAAATCCAGCATCAGCTATTACAATGTTTTGAGAAAACCAACAGATTTTATCATGAATATATTTATACTAAGTCTGCTTTTGGTCATTCTGGAAGATTATAAATATTTATTATTCTTTATGGCAGTGTTCCCCGTGTTCTCCTTGATGCAGCACTATATACATTTTGAGTATTTAGCGGAACAATTTGCTTATATCTATGCAGATTAATTCACGTGATGGGCTACTAGTTAATTATTTCAGTAGTTCGCGGAACACCTATTTAGTTTGGGAAACTGAAATACGGAATACTATTTCGAGAAATACTTGGTAATCAAGTAAAGTGATTGGGAGGGGGGGGGGGGCCCCTCGGGTAGGCTACAAATCTCAGGATAGGATTTAATTGTGCATTGTGGGTTCACTCTAACGTAAAGTTTCCCTTTCAGACCTTGCGATCTATAGGGCAGATGATGTAGGCCTAAAGGTCATATGTTTATGTTGCAAACGTTTACGAGGGTGTCATGTGGCCAGCACAACGACCAACCTTTACTTTTTCCTAATGAATGCCAGGTACCTATTAGAGAGCTGTGTGGTCTCAGAGGCGAAATTTTAAATCCCAGTCTCCACCAGGATTCGAACCCAGGAGCTCGGAAGCCAAGCGCTTTACCGAGCCTTCGTGTCATAAAGCCTTACTTGTAAAATGTGAAACTGACTTTGTAATGTCTTTTTGTTTATGTCTCTGTGGCATTTTACGCCTCGAGAGAGAGAGAATATGTATTACATATTCAAAATGACTCGAATCGTTTGTTTTTTGTCAGACTCTTGTAAAACTGACCATGGGTGTCTTGATACCTCAGTGTGCAGGTTGTAGAGGAATTGATACTCATAAACATTTTTTTCTGTCATCTAACTATGTCTTATTTTTTCATCTTCTTTTGTCCTTCTCATGATCAAGGTTGTAAGGTTTGTACAAAGTGTACTATATGTGATGTGAACTGTGTGTTTGCGATCCGGAATTTCTTCATGCAGTTTGCCTTCAATATTTCGCAATCAGTAAATGATCGAATTTTATCGCTCTGTCATTTTCAGTTTTAATTTGCGATTCTTCTCTTTCTTTTTATAATTGTCATAATTGAGTCAAAAACTCAAAAACTCTACAAGTCAAAAACTCTTAAAAATCTAAGCCGATGTTCGTTCATTACCGTCTTTGAAAGATCCAAGTAGATGTAGTTTGTAATATTTCTATTACAAATGACCTTTTTTTTTTTCAAAAACTCTCAAGCTAGAGGTGAGGCCGAATGCTGAGCACAATGGAGAAACTCACCAATTTTACTTCTTTGTATGACTTCAACCGTCCGTGTGTTCGCCATGAAAAGGAATCGTTAGAAATGATGTGTGGATATTGATATGGATTTAGATGCTGTCTTCCATCTCCGCATACGAAATGGACTCATCCTTACGCATTCCAAATGATTCTTTTTTTTTTACTTCCGTATTGGCCAAATCGTCTCCTTGAATGACAGTTTTCCACCCGAACACCATGTTGAGGTTTCTTGGGTACTTCTCTGATAAATCCTAATAGAACCTTTCCTGAGCTCTGTTTGAGCCTGTGTTCTTGTGTCTAGGCGTGTAAGACCTCTTATTTTCACTTGCTATGTTTGGCATTACGATTCAAATGTTGCTTCAAGATTGAAAATGTGTTCATCTTGCCACCCCTGGCATAGACCTCTTTCAGGAAGCAGTGGCGTAGCTAGGGTTGGTGGAGGAGTGGGGAGAATTTGAAATTTTCACTGGGCCCCCATTTGAGAGGCCCCTAAAATATTGTGTTTTTTTTTTACATTGAACATTAAATATTGCGCCATTGCAGGGGCCTCATTGTGATTCAATCTCCCGGGCCCCCAAATGATAGAAAATTCCTAGCTACGCCCCTGTCAGGAAGACAGGGGATCGCGGCGGGATGGTTCTAACCCAGGACCTTCAAGACGACAGTTCAGAGCGCATACCTCGAGACCAGGCAACAATTCTAACATACTTCTAAGCTGATGACAAGACTTCTCAAAACCAGTGACGTCACGTGAAACCAACATTTTTTTGGAACTCAGATCTAAACAGTGACTCTATTGGTATACATGTAGCCTATATTGTAATCTTTGGAG
>JADKLZ010001913.1:29011500-29028588 GCA_021533235.1 Biomphalaria straminea
TTTCCCATTGTAGAAAAAGTGAAGTAAATGAAGTCCCTGATTATAAAAAAAAATAAAAGCATGTGTACACTGCACCTTCCTTGAATATCCAGTCAATTTAAAAACAGACGTGTTTTGCTATTTAAAACTTGTGTTAAAAACACACACAAAAAGAATGGAAAAAGTGTCACTAAAAAAGTGGGAAAGAGAGAAAAGATAAAGAATAGATGTTCAAATATTTACTTAAATTTCAAACAATTTTTATTGCTAATAAATATAAAAACATGCTGGGAACAATTTGAAAGACACAAAAAAAATATTATATGTTAATATTTAGTGGGCAATATAATTAGTAACCTGTACTAGGTTTTGGCATACAAAAAAAAAATGTCAAAAGATACATTATAAGATACAGTTATTCAATTGTTTCCATAAACACAAGAAAGTGGAACAGAGCTATTTAGTGTTTGGATCTTGATTAATGAAAGTTTAAAACACACTATTTTCTGGTGTAATAAATACAAAACTTATTCTCTAGTCAGCAGGAACTGTAGTTTTCAATACTTATTCCTGAAGTTGAGTCATTCAGAGTGACCAGACTTCTCTTAAAATGTTTTTTGCTTTCTAAAAACATTTAACTCTATTTGTCACTTCAATAAAATTTTCAAATAAAATACATTTCATCTTTTTGTTTATATGGTTTTAAAAAAAATTATGTTACAAAATAAATATATAAGCCATAAGTCTTGAGCGGTTATCAACAATGTGATTTTTGAAAGTATGCCTAATGCCCTTAACAGATCAAATTTATTTCATTCGTTTAGAAACAAAAAATATTTTTAAAAAATATGATCATGCAATTATTACCAGAAAATAGTCTCTCTATATATACATATAATTATTATAATTAATCTTATAATTAGTTTTCCCTGCGACAGTTCCCTGGCTACTCCCATGATAGTTTGCATTATCTCTGGCTACAGCTTAATCTCTCAGATTTACTTTATTCTGTAGCCCAGTGACTCGTTGAAAAACTAATCCGTGTGTGAAATATTTTATTTCAAAGGAAGGGGTGGTTATTCCCAATCTGGCTATGCCCATGGTCTAGTCATTTGGTCATCACTATAAATTCATAAACTTTATAAACACCCTTGACAGGAGCAAATGTTATTTCAGACACAGTACAGGTACCACAGACTGACTGAATAGTTGGAAAGAATCTTCTAATGTGAGCATATTATATTTGCATTAACACTAACTTATTGGTCACCCCTATAATAGTCATCAACAGACAAAAAAAGTATTACAGTTATACTACGCTGAATATTTGTTCATAGCTCTCATACTTTCAAGCTATTTGTTAATATCTTTATAAGAAATTATCCATTGATTGTACATATAATTAACACCCATATCTACAAAGTCTAACATTCTATAAATTCCCCTTTTATACTTGTGCACAAATATTGTAGTGTTGAATCTCAAAACCAGGAATGCAAAAAAAAATTATGTTAGTAATAGATAACCATAATAGATTTTAAAAACACTTCAATTAATATTGTTGGCGCCACCATTCTAATCACTACCCCAAAAAACTTTATAGTAACAGATCTGTAACAGCACGTAGACCAAGATCATTCTATTCATCATGAAGCAGAACTTTAACAAGTGATATTCTAATCAGCACTAAACAGCCCAACTAAGACCCAGTATGTTTCTATTCTCTACTGAACACAGAGAGAGCTCATATAGTGTCCTCTTGTGCTAGAAATGATACAATGCCCAGCACTTCTATCAAATAAACTCAATAACCACAAACACCAGTGAAGCCCAATCTGGCACCGCAGTGCTATTAAAGCCTGGGGAAACTTCAGCCCTTAGTAATCAATGAATCTCATTGAAATTAGTTAATGACTCTTTGGGGTGTTACTTCTCGACGATATAGGAGTTTAGGGAATTTGATTGCCCCCCCCCCCTCCCCATTGGTTGGTTACTGCTGACACACATCAACAAAATAACAATATTCATCATGACTGATATAATATGATTGTAACATTCTTGAACAATGATGATCTGGTAGCCTAAACACCTCTTTAAGCGTGACCTAAATATACAGTGGGCTAGGCTGTAATAGTAACAAAGTAAGGAAGCAATGAGACACAGGGAATAGAGCATTCAAAGTTGGTCAGATAAAGAAAAAAAAAGAACTGTCGCCGCTAGAAAAAAAAAAGCAACCAGCAGATCAGAGCACCATTTCAATTAAACATTGTAAAAATGAATGTATGTACATTACTTCAGAATCTTGCACCTGACATACGTAAAAGAAGTTTTTAAATGTACTTAAATCCTTATATGGGGAGTATGAATAATTCTAAAAAAAAAAAACAACTAGGATTTAATTTCAGAATTTTTTTTTTCCTTACACTGTGTAAAGAATTGTAAAAAGAAAACAACTTTGTATCAATATCTTAATATCATCTTTTTTTGAAGTAACGTCTGTATTATATAAGACAATAAGATAACATAATAGTTTCATTCATACAGAAAGTACTGTTTTAAAGGCAACAAATAAATAAATATTTTTGTTTATTTAGAATATATAAAACCAAAGTGATCTTTTTATGTTCAATTAATAATTTTATATAAACTGTGATTTAATGTTGTTGTTTTTTTTATTTTATTTGTACTTGTGCCTGTAATTTAAACAGTGTCTTTGTACAAACTATTGCACAATAATAAAATTTTGATTTAAAGTCACACACAAAAAAAAAATTAAAACAATGTATCTCAAGTGGCTCTGGAGACTGAGTGGTAAAACTTGGGCTTCTGGACCTCTGACATAGAAACAGATGAACATCATCATCTGCCCTATAGACCACAAGGTCTGAAATGGGAACATATTTACTATTGGCTATAAAAGATTTTCAAAGCTTTGTTCTCTTTACACAACCAATTTAAACTTGCTTGATGCTTCCATACACAGTCTATTAAATTAGTTTTAGGTACAGCTGATCCTAGTTAATAATACAATAAAGGGGGATAACCTTACCCACTTGGTTAGTTCTAGACAACAGTACTTCTAGATCTAACGAGATTTTGAAACTAAGATATAGATAACAGATATTATATAACATCTATTTCTTAACAAAATTATGTATTGCTTTTGCTACTAGTCTAAAACTTTTTATAACTCTTTATGGAGAACAGAAAATGATGAGATTTTTATGTTTAAAATTCTGATGTGATCAAGCTGGTTGCATGAGTCAGGTACCATTATTTAAAGTGAAAAAAAGTAAAAAAGGTTCAATTCAAATATAGAACCTTTCTCTTTTAAAGCTTAGACCAATATCATGTACATTACTTGGGAACTGAAAACATCTTACATATCAATGCACTGGCATTCTTTGAATGTAGAATATTATGTTGTATGGGGATCCGATATAGTCGCATCTTTGTGTCAAACTTTGAAGATACTACATCCTTTCCTAGCCAAGTATTACACTGAACGTAAACATTTAATAATCATGGACAAAATGTTGCAGCTTGCAATCAAATTGTACACAAAAATTGCCATATTTTTCCTAATTTGATAATAGACCATTCAGTAGTTTATCATTACAAACCACATTTCATTCTTGTAAAAATAAATTTCAACCAGTTAAACTCTCTACATCTATTATTAAAAGTCATTCCTATGAATCCGGTTGATACAAGAAAAACAATGCCCCTTGTAACTATTCTACACATGCAAATAAAAATCATTGAATTATCCAAGTCAACATATGGACCACAGTTTGGAACAACAGAATCTCTAATAGGAGATAACTCACATTCACACATATATAGTTAAATGTCTCTCTAAATAGGGCTCTACTGTCGCATGAACAAAGTGCTCAATGAGATTTAAGGTTCTACGACTTGAGGAGGCCAACAAGCGTTCAATGTGACGACACTTATCGATTCAGATTTTTAAAAATGTTAGAAAAAGTCTTAAGGATTGCCTTCATGACGAGAAGCGACAGCGATTTTGAAATGCTTGGCTCTACACCAGTTTTCAAAACAACAAAAAAGGAAATCTGTGTACAGAAGATATGAAAGCTCAGTTTAAAATGTAGTAACAGCATAAACTTTTCAACTGACACACTGTGTAGAGTACTGTGTTAGTACACTTATGATTGTGAATAGAATGAAGGTTACAATTAGGCTATTACCACATGAACAAGTTTGTGTAACATTGGGTCCTTTTACTAACTCATTTAATTGAAATAATGTTTCATTGTAATACTAGTTTATTTTATGTGTTTTAGTTTAGTTTTAAATAAAATTTTAAAAAATCTTTTTGCAAGGAAAAATGTATGCCCATCTTCCTATGATCATTCCCATACTGCTGTAGGGGGGGGGGGGGCCTTTAAAAGTCAGTAAAAGAAAAGATTTCAATAATAAAAAAGAGAATATTAAACTGATTGATGTTGCTTGCTCCCTATTAAACATCAGATTAAAAGAAAACAAAAAAAAAAACTATTTTTTTAAAACTATTTTGATCATAAAAAGTAAAGTAGTGCAATGTATAATTGGTACTACAGAATACAACAAACTTTACTAAAAAAAGTACTTTGGTCTTCAGTCCTGTGTGTTCTGCTAACCAAAAACATTTACCTCTCTAGTTTAAAAAGCATGGTTTACAAAATATTTTTTGACAGATTCTTTACAAGTTACATTTTATATCACATTTTGTATGTGTTTATCGCACACCAGATTTTTTAGGGACAACATATGACCAAAACATCACTGAGATAAGTGAAAGTTATTGCACATTGGATTGGAGGCTAATTTTATACAGAAAGCTGTGTACATGAATACAAGATTAAATATTGGTTAATCAACGTATCGAAACAATATTTAATTAAAAAAAAAAAAACAACACATTTTAAGATACAAAATTTAGATCATGAAAAAAAAAAAAGATTTCTTCTTCAAAATGATTTGGAATAATTTTGAAAATAAAAATATATACATTGTCCCAAAACATAAAGTTTAATTTCCCCTTTCAGAATTATCAATTTATAGGGATGGTGATGTAAAGCTCATCATTTCTGTGGCCCATTGTTAACAAGGGTGTCATGTGGCCAGCACAATGACAAAACGGCCTTTTCTTTTTCCAACTAATGTCAGATACCCATTAGAGTTAGGTAGACTCAGAGGTGCCCTAAAATCCCAGTCTTCACCAGGATTTTAACCAGAGACCCCCAAATCGGAAGCCAAGCACTTCACTACTCAGCCACTGGGCCTCCTATTCCAAAACCTAACTTCAGTTTTATTTAAATTCCAGTTTTGAATAAAAAAATAAAAAAAAATAAAACAATGTTGATCACAGATGTTTTGTTTAGTTTTGTTCAACATGTTTCTATGTTTCTCCAGAATTCAAGATTTGTACATCCTAGTCCAACAGGATATTGGGGGTTGGCAGAGTTAAAGCCTGGGACCATCGAGGCGACAGTCCAGCATGTTTATGGTCTGGGTTACAGAACACTTGTTTTAAAATAGAAAATAATGATAAGAACTCATCTGGATTCAGCCAATAGTGGAGGGAGTCAGTCAAACAGGAAAATAGTAGTAACAAGTAAAGCATACAACCAAATCACATTTATTCTTTACTAGCGCTGCGGAACTCCATGGATTCTCACTATGGAACAACGACAAGACACCTCCCCTTCAGGTGGCAGCTATAAATTGGCCATCCTTTGGGGGCCTGGGAACTTGACCTCTGTAGGAGTCCTGCATTTTGACATTATGACAAGAGATAATGATGTAATATTTAATTTTTTTAAAAAAATTTGAACACTTATTTAAGGGCCCCCTCAAGTGGGAGCCCAAGTGGATTTTTCAAATCCCCCCCCCCAGCTATGTCACTGCCCCTCAATTTCCAAAATCAGAAAAAAAAAGGAGTGGAGTAATGAATAAAAAGAAAAAAGAATGCAACAATGACAGCAGCCAAAATTCATCTTCTAATAACTGAGACAAAGGAAAATAATAATAATAATACATAATAATAATTCTTTTTTCCCAGTCATAAGGCCACCTTTATAATTGAGTATATATATATATGTACTCAATTTTAAAGTGACTGTTATTCAATTATACAATAATCAATATAATCTCATATTTTCTACTACACACGAAAAAAACTGCATCCTACTATACATGTACAATGCATACAAATGTACATATTATTAGAAATGAATCATCACAATTTACCCAATCTAATGAAACAGAATGGGTCATAGGTGGGATGAATATTTCAAAAAAAAAAAAAAAAGTAAAATAAAATGGACTTCATAACACAGAAATAACTAGGAAAAAAAAGTTGACAACATTAACAAGTAAGAAAAGGCAGTTAGCACTCCAGTGACAAAAGCTTAGACATCTCAGACAAATATGGTTTTAACTCTTTCTCTCCTAACTGACTATGCCAACATTGATGTGACCTCCATTAAACTAAATTGATTTTGGATTTAAAAGCTTTAATTTGCGTTGTGTAAATGGTAAATAGAGCATGCATTCTCCTATAATTCAATACCAAATAAAACATTTTCTGATAACAAACAAAAATGTTATCGAAGTTTAATCATAACAGGATGATAAAGAAAACAAATGAGAAAAATAAATAATAAGCCTACAAGAGAAACGAGAAAAATAATTACGAAGAGAAAGAGTTAATAAACTATAAACGTTCGGAGATTGACTCTGGATTTGATAAGGATTATACAATTTGTCCAACAAAATAGGTGTGATGCGTGACAATGAATAGAAAATACATGAAAGCACAAATAAATAATACACTTAGGCAGTGTGTATGGTTATGTATTTTTAGATCAGTATAAGAGATGTTTTCTTGTTTTTTTTAAACAAACTTTGAAATCACAGTTTCAACAAAATTAAGCTAAAACCTTGAATTGAAATAAGATTCTTACCACTTTGAAATTAAGTAGATAACAATTTTTGAACAGACTGATGAGAACTGATTGAGAAGGATGTAGTGTGATTGTGATAAAAATACAATGTGAAATGTAATAGAATTACAAATGTGAAATGTAATAGAATTACAAACAATGTGAGATGTAGCAGAATTACAAACAATGGGAGATATGATAAAATTACACACACTCTTAGATCAACAAAGGGACTAATAGTGTCAAGTAAATGAATTCATTATCTGTCGCAGGGGGGTACAAGGCCAAGCACATTGAGGTCAGCAGAACGGATATAGAATCAATAATGATGTGAATCACTCATACAAGTCTGTTCCCTTGTAGTTGTCAAAAAAACAGAAAAGATAAATCCTTTTACTGAATCCATTCAGAAAGTTCACAGGTCAAAGGTGATGTGGATCACTTAGTAAGTCACATCCATGATTGTTTTCTTTTGAAATGAATTATAGTGTCTCTGCAATGCGAATCACTCGTCTGTATTTTTTGTTTCTGTTAACATCCAATCCAGAATAGGCAAACTTTCCTGCAATCATTAGTTCAAATATTCTGTTCATAAAATTATTTGATTAGAGTAAACAAAAAAAAAATATTACAATATTTAACTTTAAATCAGGGGTTCTCAGCCTGTGGGTTGTGACCCCCTTGTGGGTCAATTGATGATTTGTCAAGGGTCACCAAAGACCATCGAAAAATGGATTGCTTTATCTATTTTTCTATTGCTGTGTGTATGTACAGGGGGAGGGGTCACAGCACAGACAGGGATTGTAAAAAGGGGTCGCCCAGCTTAAAAGGTTGAGAACCGCTTCTTTAAATCATACTCTTTCCCATTATACATTTTTACAAACAATTATTGTTGCATTTAGATTCTCCTATTACAGCAGAGGTTATCAGCTTGAGATAGTTGACCTGTCACATCTTGCAAGAACCAAAAAGGTGTTTAAGGTAAAACCAGAGATTTAGAAAACTTCTAAATATGCAATCACCTGGTGACTATTTAACACACCCAAAAAAATGCTTAGAAAAAAAAAAAAAAAAAAGAAAAATTACACTACTCTTATAGAGTGCTATAGACTCTTTCTGTACATCAGGTATAAATATTTATATTAGAGAGAGGATTAGTACAACAACTGGACCCCATGATGACCTACTATGCTAACTACTGACAGAAAAATAGCAAATTAAAACTCTATGGCCACATCACAAGATCCTCGGGGCTCACAAAATCTTTGTTCAGAGAACAGTATCAGGAAAAGAAGAAGAAAAGGCAGAAAGAGAAAGGGAGACAGCATAAAAAAAGGATGGGTCTGCCATTGAAAGAGATTTAATCAAAAGCCAGAGAGAAATGGAGAAAGAAGGTCAACAGATCTTGCGTGATGCCCCAAATGGTCAATCAGACCAAGAAATAGGCAAAGGGAAAAAAAAAAATAATAATATATATATAGATGTGGGTTAGGGTTATGTATATGTTTTCTATATCTAATCAGAATTTACAAAATTGGAGTGGCTAATTATTACCTGAGCTCATTAGTTCATCAGCTGATAGATGAGTCAGAGTATTACACAACACTTACAGTACCTCTGTCTGCCACCTCCAACAGAAGGGGGAGGAGTCACTGGTGCAAAATAGGCATGCACTAAAATATCTTGAAGATGATTCTGTAACATTTGTAGACAAAAAAATTTGCATTTATGTATTCACTGTATCTTATAATATTTGAATACAATCAGCCCCAATATTAGTTTCCAAAAATGACATTGAAAGATTTAACTCTTTGACTCCGCAACAACGCTCAGAGCGTTGGTTTTAAAAAGGGGGGAAAAGGACGGACGTACGCTGAGATCGTCGGCTATTTAAAATTGAGTTTTTCGTTTCTATTCCTCCGATTCATGTTTTTTATTGCTTAATTATTTATCTAGAATAGCTTCCCTTTGCTAAACATCCGGAATTTCCTTTTGTGCGAAGATTTTAAAGTGATTACATTTATTTTTTCTTTGAGCGTGTTTTATTTTACATGGAGCCTCAACCAGAGCCATCTAAACTTTGTAGATCTAAATATTTCTTTGATGAAGAAGTAAAATAATTCACATGACAGTGATTTTGTTTTATCTGATGGTAATATTTTTTTCTAAATCTAATGGTATCGATCTAGATCTAGTAAATTAATTTATAAAATTTATAGACCTAGGGCTAGGTCTAGTAATGATGAAGTTTAGCTGATGAAGCAGCCCAACCCCCAGCTAAAGTTCGATGTAGATCTAGAACTAATTTAGTTGTCTCTACATTATCTAGATCTAAATCTAATCAGATAGAGGTCTACTCTAGATCAAGGCACTGAAACAGAACTATTTCAGACTTTTTCCACCAAAAAATGTGGGTGTCAACCTGGACTTAGTCTAATGAGCTGGCCTTTTTCGTTGAAGTAGTGACATTGGATTATTAGCTCCAGTTTATTATTTTTTGTGTCTGTTGCTGTTTCTTCTGTGGTTTTATGTATATAAATGGATAAAGATGAGGAAAAAATTCATTTGATTCAATTTGGACAATAGATTTCTTAAAAAATTAACTTGGATGGATATTTTCAATGTCAGTTGGTAAGTTTTTCATTTTTTAATTTTATATTCAAAACCCAAAATTACAACAACAACATAATTTGCATACTAGAAAACTTATCAAACAGAAAGAACAATCATTCCTCTTTAATTGTATATCAATTTTATTTTTTTCCAATCATAAATAAAAAAGTTATACAAGTTATATCGAAGCAGAGTAGCGCACTCCGAAATGGCGGAAAAATTAATTCCGTCCAAAAGTGCAAGATAATTCAGGATTAATTCCGGAGTCAAAGAGTTAAAACACAGTCAAGTTTATACAGACTTGTACTATAAGGAGGCTGGGAGGAGCTCATCAGCTTTGGTTGGCCACTTACATATGAATAATGAAAAAGAAACTTTCTAATACACAAAACAGATATCCCACCTTTCTAGAGGAGGCAGGGTGGCCGAGGTGTAAAGTACTTGGCTTCCAAAAAGAGAGGTCCTGGGTTCAAATCCTGATGAAGAATGGGATTTTTTATTTCAGGATCTTAAGGGGGCATCTCAGTCCACCAAGCTATGATGGGTATCTCACATTAGTTAGGGAAAAGTAAAGGTGGATGGTTGTTGTGGCTGGCCACATAACCGTGGGCCACAGAAGCATCTGCCATGTAGATTGCAAGGTCTGATAGGGAAACTTTACTTTACTCTTTCTTATTTTATACTATTATAATCCAGGAAAGATTCAAACCTTGATTAATACAAAATAGAAATTTGGTCACAATTTTGACTAATCAGCTTTGTTAACAAATAATTAACTCATATTAAAAAAAAATTTAAAAAAAAAATAGAGAAACCAGCAAATAATTAACTCTTACCCTTAGCCTGCGAATGCCTGCTCTGGTGATAAGTTGGCAGTCATAGATTTCTATACGTTGGAGTGCTCGGCAACCTTGCAAATGTTCCAAGGCAGCATCAGTTATCAAGGGGCAGTTATCAAGCTCAAGAATGCGCAGATTCTCAGCTGCACAAATACTAGAGCCAATCTGGCGAATCCCTTCATCGGTAATAAGCTCACAATGAGAAAGTGACTGTTTGGTAGGTAATAGTTTAGAATCAATTTTTTAAGACATGTTAAATGTAATCTGATCACTATTTGAACAAAGAAAATTTAAATTAGTAAAGAACAACTCCTATATGAACAAAAATATTCCAAAGACCATTCACCCTAAAACTCAGCACCATACAAACTAAAACCTTGCACCATACACACTAAAACCCAGCCTCTTTCATTGAATTTAACATTGTCAGCTGTGTAGACTAAACACAGGTCCAGTGGAGGGAGCACAAAGAAAGGTCATCCAAAGAAACGCTGACAGGACAAAGAATGTGCCAGCCTTTCTCTTGATATCCAGTAAGAACAAGCTTCTTTATGGGGAGTTGTGTGCAAGAAAACGCTCCCAGGGAGGCCAATACAAGGGCTACAAAGACTCTCAAGAGTTCCTTCAAGGAATGCGATATCAACATTCACGACTGGGAAGCTCTAGCTCTCAATCGCTCCTCATGGCGTGAAGCTGTGAGTCTCGGAGTCTCAAGATTTGATTCTAGTATAGTGGCTAGGGTGAAAGAGAGCTGAACAAACAAAAAGCTGAGAGAAGAATGTAGGCTTATCTACAAGTGACCAAACCCACCCATGCTACAAATGTGGCCGGATTTTAAAGCGACAATTGGACTTTACAGTCACCGTCGAGTCCATAGGAAATGAGAAATGTAATCATCTACGACCACGAAGGAGGAGCTATAATCCAGTAAAAACAGCTGTGGTTAATAAAACTGTGACATCATATGATGAGAGAGAGTGAAGACACAGATGAGAGAGTCATGACATCCAAAAAAAAATAAATAAATAAATAATCATGTCCTCAAAAAGTAGTATTTTTGCTTATGTCAAATGTTAGATTCAGAGCGCAGAGAAAGTGTAATAGAATAATTCGATAAAATAAATTAATGGAGTACATTAAAAAAAAATATTTAGAAAAAAGTGTTTTACCAAGGCATTGAGTTGGTGACAATGGCTAGCTATATGACCTAATGTGGCATCTGTGATCTACAAATAGTAAGAAACAATAAGTCATTGTTAAATTTAGAGAACAAAATGTTCAAGTCTGTTTTTAATGTAATGAGAGAATGAAAAAATAAAACCTTTTCTAACTTACAACAAGCATGAGAGAAACTGACCTGAATACAGTCTTCTAAATCCATTTTCTCAAGTTTATGACAATTCTGAAATAAAAAATATTAACATTAAGACTGGTACCTTAGTATGTTGAAAAAAATAATACTCATACAACATAATCATAGAACAACTAAAAAAATGTGACAGCTTGGATGATTTTCTTTCAAAATTGTTTTAAAAAGGGATTGATTTTCTTTTTCTTCTTCTCCGTTCTCATTGTTATATTGGATCATACAATATATGAGATGAACTACGCAGTGGTTTCCAAATCAGGGAGCTCTCCAAATAGTTTTCTTTCTATTGGGGTGTTTTGGGGCCAGTGTCTTGTTCGGGCCTCTTGGTAAAGAAGGGATTGATTGAATAAGAGGAACTAAAAATGCTAAAAAAAAGGATGAGAAGCGACCCTTGTGTGTCAGATACTGAGAAGTTGGTTCTAAAACTTTAATGAAACAAGCTGGAAAGCAGATACCAGTTATCTTATACATTACAAACTTTATTTGGAAAAATAATATAATTATGTCCTACACATTTCATGTGTCAATCTATACATACTCATATAGTCAACCATGTTAATCAATGACTTAAATTCTCTGCTAAGTCTTTGGCTTTTCTGGCTAATTCAGGCAGCCCATTTCATTCTCTAATGGCACTAGGGAAGAAGGAGCACTTTAAAAATTTGTTCTAGCACAAGGTACAAGTGTGCCTGTAACTTTTGTTCTGAGTTTTTTTTTTTTTTTTTTTTTTTTTTTAAATTAATGATTGGAAGAAGGATAAAAAAAAAAGTAAATTTAATGTTTAACCAAAAAAAAAAAAAAAAAAAACAGTTTTCTTGACATGTTCACAAGATGCTTATTACTTATTAAATTCCCTTTGGAAAAAATCATGCAATCGCTTATATGTATATCAAATGTTGGTGCATTAAGACACTAACTTAAGAGAAATTATAGCCTACCCTTGTCAGTTCCTGGAATCCACTATCTGTGAGTAGACTACAGCCTGAAACTTCTAAGGTTCTATATGGACAAAATAAATAATATTTTACATAATCTTGTTCAAACAATAACAAAATATAAGTAAGTAAAGTTCCCCTCTCAGACCTTGCGATCTATGGGGCAGATGATGTAAAGGTCATCTGTTTCTGTGGCTTATGGTTAATGAGGGTGTCATGTGACCAGCACAACGACCAACCCCCAACCGCCTTTACTTTTCCCAAACTCATGTCAGGTACCCATTAGAGCTGGGAGTACTCAGAGGCCCCTGAAGATCCCGATATTAAAAATATCAATCTTCGCCAGGATTCTTAACAGGGACCCCCGGTTCGGAAGTCAAACAGTTTACCACTTTGCCAAAACGCCTCCTTTCAGTATTTGCAAAAAATAATCAAATGCTAAATCTGAAGGTAATTAATTGCAGTTGTTTCTTAAAACGATCTTCTCTAACAGTTTCAAGCCTATTAGTAAATAGCCAGGAAGGCAATTAATTAGTGTGAAGCTTAAAATACTGGGAGTAAACAATACCTGAGCTCTAAACAACCTTTTCCTAGAGCCACTAAACTGGCGTCTGTAAGGCGATTACACATAGAAGCACAAAGAAGAGTTAGTCCTGGACACTTCTGACCAAGTTTAATGATTGCTTCATCTGTGATGCTCTGACAGACAAACAAAAAAATTGGTGAAAACAAATGTCTGTATAACAACATCTCAACAGAATATAATCAACACACTTAACCTGCTTTGTTTCATTTTCAGATTATAAACAATATAACCAAGAATGAAAATAGCGAAACAATATTTTGAAATGATAACTTAAAACTCTAATACTATATTAATTTGTCATTTGTACCAGACACAAAAGTTAACAACAGTGCATGACAATTTGCCAGCTTGTTCATTATGACAGAGTAAATGGCAACATCTTTGCTTCATGGGAGTGAAGGATGAGAGAATTAGTAGATAACTTTCAGTGCCTTTATAAAACAGGGGGGCAGGTCATTTCATCTCTTCGCCTCACATTTATTCACCTACTTATGAATGAAACTCAGTTGTATGTAGGAGACAGCTATTTGTAATATGTACATCCACTAAAATGCACACAGAATCTGGTAAGAAAGAAAAAAAAAGAACTTAAAGCCTGACTAGAAATCTTAATGATCATCCTACCTGGCAGTGTTGTATGTTAAGTTTCATCAAGTTCTCAACACATGTGGCTAACATCTCAATACCATCATTACCAATCTGAAACATATGATGGTAGGGTTATAATTAACACAAAGTCTTGATGTGGCTTAATACGCATTGAGAAAGTATATCTAGGGACTTGTTTGAATATACGTCTCAATTTTTACAATATCTCTTTTTAAGTCTCACATTTGGAATTGGTGGCTGGGAAAAACTTTCTAGCTGGGAAAAACTTTCTAAGGGCGTGGAAACAGTTTTAAAAAATGGCTCTAATGATTTTCCTAGAAGTTTGACAGTTGATGTGCATCATTGGAAAAAAGAATTACTGGCGAGTTGGTCCAACTGGAAACACTCTAGTTTGTTATAATTTTTCAAAGACTAAAGTAAAATGATAGAGTACTAGAAAATCTTTATAAGACTATACTTGGACTATTTATTAAAGAGTTCAATAATTTAATGTTCAAGAACATTTTGTGCACCACTTTGTAAGTCTAGATATAAAAGCCTATCATTAGAATATTATAAAGTCTAGTAGAGCTATACATTCTGGGTATGGGTAAAAAAAAAAATATTTTTTTAAATCTAACATTCAGTAGTTATTAAGAATAAAATAATTGCTAGACAAGTTGCATAAAGGAGGTATTTGTTTATTTAAAAAAGGATTTTTTGTTTTTTTTCTTGTTCTATTATCATAACCATGCTAGTATTAAGTTTAAGTATTAAATATATATCTAATTACAAACATAAAGTCAGAAAACATGTCATAAAAAGCATTTGAGTAATCAGAGCTTTGGTGTAGCTGAGTCTTTGGCATTATCTTCAACTTTACACCAAAAATGGTATCAGCCTAATAAGAGAATTGACCATATTCAATATCCTGCTCTAGATCAACATCAACAATTGAACATAAGTGTGCACATCACAACATTATTCCTAATGACAATTAAAGATTTGTTTTATCTTGGATGTGTAACATTTGTAAATATTTCCTTTTTACTTGTCTTTGACTAATTCTCTTTATTTGAGTCTATTAAAAAAGGAACAAAATATAGATAGTCAAACATAAAGAGAAGTAATTTTAGTAAGTCAAATTTCCTTGCCTGGCTGCATCCACGACAGAAAAATGTGTTGAGCTTAGGACAGCCCTGAGATAAAGCTATAACTCCATCATTGGTTATTTTGTTACACCAGGAGATATCTAGATAAGACAAGAGTGGACATCCTCGATTCTGACCTGTACTGGTAGGACTGGTGTTGCTGAAAAGAAACAAGAGGAAAAAGTATTAAATATTACAATGTCATTACAAGGAAGATATAGGAACAGGAATCAGGCTAATAAGTCTAGTTATAAAGCCTGCAGGCGGTCAGAGACTTGACATGACTTGAAATTTATTCAAAACCTTTATAATCGTAATGTCAATATTGTTTCAAAGGGAAGATTGCCTTGCACATGTCCTAAACAATTGTGTCCTAAACAATATTGTTTGTATAATAAAAACAGAAAGAAAAGTTTTAATGAAAGGAATAGTTTACATTACTTTTTTGAATACAAGAAGTGTAAATATTAGCTGAATGACATAAGAACAATGGACATACCTAAGGTATTTAAGTGAGGCATCTGTTATTTCTGGACAGGATGTTAGGTCCAGCTTCCGCAACTTAGAACTGTATTTACCTAAACTTTCACATGTTCTGAAAGAGATTTCAAGACCAGACATTAAAAACACACACACATGCTCAAAGGAAATAGAAATACTTACATGCTGCAATAGCAGTGAAAAGGAAGTAAAAATTGATGCTACATCCAGTATTGAATATGTTGATATAGTCAAACTGGAGTATGCAATGCAACTAAATTTGATGTGACATTTTAATGTTTTTGAGCTCTGAAGACCTATTTATAACTTGATGCTAATCCCTATGTTTATCTTTATCTATTATAAAATGAAAAAATTTATTCGTTTTTTTTTTTCTATGAATTTAGTTAAAACATTGATTTATTAAATAACTGATACAGAGTTTTGTATCCCATCTCTTACGAATGAGGGAGGTAGTTTCTGTTAGCAAAACACTACATTCTAAAAACCTATAAAGTAATAAGGTAAGTAACAATAATGATAATTTCCTTCATAGAGTAATGTAATCAACCTGCTAAATTCAAGAAGCTTTAAAAAAATAGAATCATGAATGCAACTTACAAATCTGTAATACTAGTACATTTACTTAGAATTAGAGTCTCTATATGTCGACATTGTTGAGCAAAATTTCTGAAACACAAAAAGAAAAAAAAACAACTGTACAAGCTTATCTTAAAGGAAATCCTGTAGCTTCTAATTGCCTTAAGGAAGGAAAGAACTTCTGGGTTATGAAAACATCTCAGACTTATCTGCAGAAGACCCAACCTATCCATTCCACGAGTGCCGCCAGCTTTTAAAACCGACTCTATCAATCTTTGAATTGATAAGAAATGGGCTCATCATTAACCACGAAGGAGGAGCTAGATATATATTCTCAGTAACATCAAAGTAGGGGGCATGAGTGGGAAGTGGTTAAGTGCTTGCGTTCTGAACTGAGGGGTCTTGGGTTCGAATCTTTTAGGATGCCCCAGAGTCCACTCAACTCTAATGGGCACCTGACATTAGCTGAAGTAAGTAAAAGCGGGTGATCATTGTGCTGGCACATTTTCCCCTTGTTAACCATCAGTCATATTCACAGATGACCTTTACATCATCTGCTCTATAGTTTGCATAGATATAGATAGAATATCATTCCCACATTGTGGAATGCGCAAAAAAACATGAAATTGTATCTGCTTTCAAATTCTTTGACTTACTGTAATGCTGTATCTGTTATACTCTGACAGCCTTTTAAGCTAAGTGACTTGAGAAAGCCTCCACATCTTTGGGACATATACTCAACAACACGACCCTAAGACAGAGATTATATAAAATGCAATGGCATATTAATTTCAACAACACATAAAGTAATACCTTCAGTAGAGCTTCTTTCAAATGCAAACATTTCCAAATACAACCCTAAATCGATTAAAAGCTAACTACGGTGATTTGGTAGTTAGTAAATCACATTTTCATTAAAGGTTTAACATCTATTTATTTTCTGTGACATGTTGAAGTGTAGGTAATTATTTTTTTTAACTTATGATTTAAGTCACCAT